>LOND01000405.1:77619-103705 GCA_014220965.1 Paragonimus kellicotti
TTTGCGAGTGTAACCGCTATCAAGCGCCTCGAAGGTACCCATTTCTAACAGCTATCTCCTCGCCACCGGTTCGCAGTAGCTCAATGGTAACGGTGCCGACCATGATTGCGGGTTAGACTCTTTGCCATCTTGCTTGCTCCTGCCCAGGTTTAGCATCTTGACAGTATGCGGTTCTTAGTTAGCTTTTTATATTATGTGGCAGCCATCGTTTTATGACGTAAAACGCGAAAATTTAGATTTTTCATTTTTCAGACAAACCACTAATTGGTAGACTTTATGTATGACTCACTCTCACTGAGGTGTAATTTAATTGCCCTGACAATGTCTTTCGGTAGCATCGCGAATTTTTGGGTACTAACAGTATTCTCATAATTAGGTTGCAATCACGCGTAGTGACATTATGAATGTCAGTTAATTAGGTTGGCAACGCTATCCGACTCCCTCATAGACGAACCTTGTAGATTTATCTCTCACTCTACCAGTTTTAATTGTCTAAGTTTTTACAAACGAAACGCTTGATGGTGGTTGCTATAGGCACTTCTAACCATTTGGCCGTGAACTTGACCTGAGGAAATTTCTATCCAGTCGGAAGCAGTGATGGAATCTTGTTTCCTTTGTTTTTCTTCCATAGGTGATTCAGTTAGCCGATCAAGGAATGCATGATTGAGGTCACAAAAGCATCACATAACCAGTATGCTGAGGCTTTCTGTTCGTTTGCCAAGTTTTAGCTCAAAGTTGATTGCACTGCTGGGTGTGCGTGGTGTGCTATGCTCCTTTAAATCGATGGTGTGCTCCGCCTGACCTGCTTTGTTAGTGACCTCCGTAAAACAGCAAATTAATTCAGTCATTGTGCCGTGAATTGGACCTCGACGATCAAATTGACTTAATTTTAAACTCAACAACATTATCACTATCCGTCTAAGTTTCTCGCATTGCTTCTCCGTTTACACCACATCTATTTACAAGTAATATAATTTCGGTGTTCATCGATGGTGCTGGTGGACTTCAGCGTGAACTGATCGGGAAATCCCATTTGGGTAGTCAATCTGCCTGATTGTTTGCTGAATTTCACACGACACAGTGACTTGGGTTCGTAGTCGAATCCAAATGTGAGATTTCTGATCTTCCGTCTGCTTTCCTACCTTAGCCGACAAAACACTTGCAGCGTCTGGGTACGTTGTTTCTGTCGCTGATTCGAATCCAGCTGACTTCCAAAATTTTCTCAGTCGAGTCTCACCTAAATTAGTAAATCCGCTAAACGACTAATCCATAACAGATCTTTAATAGTTGTCTTTATTAAGCCTAAGAACGTGTTCAAACAATTCGTTTCCACACTCAGTTGGCGTACCACTCGCCGTTGATCTGTATGCTCGCGCCATCCCTTTGTGAAAACCGAATCTTCTATCCACTGACTTCTTCAGAATATCTTTGTCCGGTGTCTTGACAAAACGCATGCTGCCATTGAAACCATCTTATGTTGTCACTTTTTTCCGTCCCAGGATGACCAGCTGAACTTTCACTCATTACGTTTTGTTATACGTGGGATTTTGTATGAAAACTATTCAAGTGGTTCGGTTTCGTGATTCATTCTAAAGTTTGGACTTCTGATCGCTTTGGTCCAAATTGTGGTCACTAATCTCGTCGATTTGATTGACCTGCGTGTAGAACGTTCGGTTAGTAAATTGGCACTGAACTCGCTGAATTATTCCCGTCGTTTTTCAGTTACTTGAGGTCAGCGTAATCGACTGTTGGATTAGGTACGGTGATCTGTTCCGTTTCGCGTCCCCCTGTGTGATCTCGTTATCGGGATGACCTCGCGCATAATCGTGTGTTATTTACCCATGAGACCGTATGATCGATCTGCTCTCACTCATTCACACGGCCTGTGAACAGGATGCCTAAGTGTGCGGACGTGGATACGATTTCTTCAAACTGCCAAGCACGCGACACCGCGATTGCGTTTTGCTTGTGCGTTCGTGCTGCTTGTTCTTTTTGTTTGTTGTCCCACACCACGTGATCGGTCGAAATTTGCAGATGTGTGGTCATCACCCTTAATTGGGACAATCTAGTTCTCGGACTGTTACCGCTTCCTGAATTACACTGACCACGTGATACTGGTGTGACCAGCTTTTTGTGAAAAACTTGATTCGTGCTTTAACGCGTGCGTATGTACGAGCATGAGAGTAACAACCTGATCTGAGTATCCGTTGAAACTATGAGGTTATGTACACCAGGGCGAGTTCACGTTTCGACTAGCTGTTATCAGTCGTTAACGCCAAACCAACGTCAACAAACGAATGAAACCCACATATGTTCTGCATTTTTCGCACTCTAAACGACAAACAGTTCTATAACAAACGGGTGATTATGTTGACGTCTTTCCTACACATGCTGTCTAAGTGTCACTAGACCACTAATCGCCAACAGTTTCAGGTTGTCATTACTTATCTTGAATAATTTGACCGGGTCAGCTATTGGAGCAGTTGTTAGGCTAGGCTCGACGATCAATCAAACCGGATTCTTCTTGATTTGTCTAGTCAACAGTTTCTTATTCGACCTTGTTGTTAATCGCTTACGGATGTTGTTAAACATATGTTGACACAAGCCCCGATCGTTATTCCTTGTACAAACGTCCTTGCAACCTCAATTGAACTGGTATATCACATCGAAGACAATCTGGTCAGTTGAGAGATTATAACTGCAATGGAAAGCCGTGCTCTTATGGTCGGAGATAATAAGCCAGTGAGCAGCTGAATGAGTGAGTTTAGATGCTGATATCAGTTTATGACTTAGGGTGTTAGTTATACAATCCCTTTTGATCGATAATTACAGAAGTACATTCTTTTCTTCTACAGTGGAAATTTCCAGTTGTCTATTATGAATACCTGTATATCTTGCTGGAGATCCACTATCCAGCAGTATCTTTTGCATATACTATGTGTTGCATTTATGAGTAACACCTTGCTAATTCCTATTTTGAGGGAAAACCTGTATGTGAAACAATTAACTTAGTCTTGTCTACTGTTCCAACCGGTATCACACGAAATCAGGATTCAAGCAAAATCAGTAATCGGCCTAGCAATTAATCAAAATGTTTCTTCATTACATTTGTTGTCGCGTTTTTCTATCCCCCCCCTATGTTCGCTTTAGACCAGTTGTTGCTTAAGTCGTACATCTTGCCATCTCTGAATACTTTATGAGTCATCAAAATGTTCCCTCTTGCCCAAATCGGTCATCTCACTTCGTAGAATGCTGTGGGTTGAACAATTTCAAAATGAAGTGCCATTCGCGTGTGCGTTGACCATATAACAATATATTCATTCCTAGACTGTTGACCGAACGACCTGACAACCGTAATGGGCGATGACGCATATCCAATTCTCGGGACACTTGATTATACGTGACCGTGTAGTTTCGGACCACTGATTTCGCTTAACGACACTATAGCCACTTGAGTTGGTCATATAGTTTGGCCTTGGTCATTGTTGACCGTCCCCCTAACTACTTGGTGATAACCCAATTTTAGAAACCAATTTCGAACTTGTTGTTCGCATTGGTCTGAAGCTCGTATGCTTGAAGACTTTACACTGTGAGCATTATTCAGACGGAAAAACGCGATGGCTACATAATATCGTCGCAGGTGTGTGATCAGTGTGTCGCCCTCATTAGCTGATGCACCGGATTGTGTCCTCTTTTGACAACCAGGCGGCATCAAACCAGGGTGAATGTGCTTATTATGTATTACTAATGTTTTCATCCTGCTCTACCAGAACTAACCCGTATCAATCTGTCGAGGTTAGCGACCGTCTGATTTAACTGTCCATCGAGAAGAAGCGCCAAAAATACTTCTAATGTGACTGAAGCGAGATTTCTGTATAAAGAATTATACAGTTGTTACGTCAAGCTCATGGAGAATATCCTTGAATTTTGCAAGACGGATAGGTTCCATTCCTCATCTGGCGTTCTAGTATCCTAACGATTGAGACGAAGAGCGACTATTGTATGTGTCAGTTAGTTAACCCGATAACAACTCATATGATCTTTCCAACAATTGTTCAGCGATGATGGACCAACTTATAGTATTGTTAGCTCTCTGTTGGTCAGATCGTCGATATTGTCGGGTGTCTTCGATTACGCAAAAGGAGCACATGAGGTCATGACCTGTTGAAACAATTGACTGCGTGCGGTTGCCGGCTGGTCCATCTACTTGGGTTGTCATTTCTTGTTGATTGTTTATCTATACTCTTTGTGCATATTCGTTACTCGTCCGTTTTCTTCTGTTAAGTTTCAATTTGTTCTAATGTGTTCCCACGTTTGCAAATAAAAATGTCTGTTACTTAACACACTCGCACGCAGTGGACTCATATATACCAGCCAACCTTTGTTAATCATTGTGAGGCGTTTTACTTTCAGCCTCACTTTCATCGACCTTGATTGGATAACCGCAGATCGTCCAGTTTTGATAGCTGTTCACACCATATACATAAACACAATCGAGTCCTTTTCCTCTTCATGTGCTGTATCTAGTCTTCGTGAAGCCTATTCCAAGCCAAGACGTTCAACATTCCCTTCTTTTCCTTTCCAGGTTATCCACCGTTCTGCTCCTCTACACCGCAAGAGACCTACAAAAAGGTGATGAATTGGAGAGATGCCCTAATCTTCCCTCACGAAATGCCCATTCGAGTTCACGCACGTCATTTAATCCAGTCATTCTGTTGTGCTCCCGAATCTAGACTGTCCAATCTGGATGAGATCCAGAAACACCCGTTCTTCGTTCACGTTGACTGGGAACACATTCGCGAGCGTCCGGCCGCGATTGCAGTCAATATTCGGTCCATTGATGACACCAGCAATTTTGATGAGTTCCCCAATGCCGATTTGAGTTGGCGTAAGTGTTGCACTAGGCGACTGTTGCTTGTGGTTACATGCTTGGATCTCTTTGTACCTTTTCACATATCTGTTCCATTTTAGGCACAAGATTTTCCATTACATGCAAAAGCAAATCACTTTGGTGCATTAGAATTTCCACGTTAGAATCTTGGACGTGACGGCAAGAACGCGATTGGTCCAACTAACCGGAAGGGACAACCAATCTTAATTAGAGCACTTCGCATTGGCTACTTTGATAGAGGAAGTGGTACGGGTTATTCGAGGGGTGTCAACGGCTTCGCTTAATGAGAACGGGGTTAGCGGTCAAAGTGGAGCACAGATCATCTGACCCTGTTCCTACTAATTCATCAAACTGCGGACCGTATTGGTTCCTTTGACAGGTAAAGGGTTGCGAGTGGTTAGGAGTGTCTGTGGATCTCACGTCCAATAGGAGTGAGGTTTAGGGTTGTGGTAGACTTCGAGCTGTAATGTGAGAGTGAACCAGTTTGTGAGAACATTTTCATTAGTTCTCTTGCATACATGGCTGGCGGACGCAAGTACACTCGCATCAGTCCCGAAACACGCAGACGTATTATCGAAGCATTCGAAAGGGCGATGACTGGCGCATGGTTGCCCTTCTGAACGGAGTCAAGTGTAATACCGCTTACAAGTGGCTTCATGTGGATTGCATCAGTTATGAAGCTCAGCCTCGCAAAGGACATAGAAGCAAGATTCTGACAGAATCTGAGATCGATATGTTGTTGGAGTGGACTTTCCGTAGACCCAACGATTACACTGCAATTTTTGAGATTGCGCGTCAAAGCTGAGTTTGAGAAGGAGTTATCGACCACAACGATCAGTCGATACTTGGATGGCCGGTGCATAACTGTCAAGAAACTGTGCCAAGTGCCCGTTGGCATGAACTCAAATGAGAATTTGGAGTTACGGCGACTGTTTGCATATCGACTGATGGAGTGTTATGCAAATTCGAAGACCATTTGCTGGATAGATGAGACAAACTTCAATTTGTTCTGTACGAGGTCAATGGGACGTTCACTAAAAAGGAACGAGAGCATGCATCTCTGTAACAAACAGCCGAGGCCGTAATCTGCATTCACATACGCTCTTCGGCTAGCTCACTTCGGAAGAAAGCACTAGACTTGTCCGAATCAAAGTTTGCACTATGACTCTCATATTTGTGAGACTAGCATGTCAACCACAACGCTTCCTTTCGAAGTGGGCTAGCCGAAAGGTTTGTCTGAATGCAATAGCTTCGACCAAGTGTGGGTGGTGTTCAGTTTGATATTATGTAGTTATTGATCGAATTAATAAGCAGGGCATGAAATGATTGGATAAGTGAGTAACACAACTTCTTTGTGGTTAAGAACATAAATGAAGTAGACTTTCGGCAGTCAGTGCTAATCTGGCTGAATCACTGGAATGAGACAAATTGTTTCACAGAATATGTGACCGTGTTTGACCATGGAATGAGTATTGCTTATGGAACCGGTTGCCGATGGAGTTAGTCTTTCTCTTCATAAGGCGAATGTTTTCTGGTTCGAATGTCGTTCCGATTGTCCCTATCTGTTGAGACCAAACGAAGACGAAACTTGTCATATTAGCTTGAGGGGGAACTTCATGAAATATTAAAATGACCTTGAATTTCTTTTCCCCGTTCACTGATTTCCCCATTTATACTGAGGCTTATAAAGTCTATCATCTGACTGTTCGTATGGGGACATTCAAATAGATTGTCTTATCGCGTTTCGGTTTGTTCCGTCTATGAACATGTTACTCAATCAACGGCTATCGTTCCATCCCAATGACATACCTCAGGTAATCTATGTCAGCTTTCTAGACAGCATCGAGTGACTTGCGCGCTGGAGCGGTGATTTTGTTAACTGCAGTTACACTGTTGTTAGCCCGCTTGATGAGTTTGCACGATTCTATCTTCCCTCGGTCTTCGTTTGAGGCTGCACATTTGTATACTGATTTGTTTCGAGGAATCATAATCTGGGATTGAATAATAATGTGCACAATTGTAGCGGTTCATCATCTTCATTACTCAACGTTTTCCATCGATATACTTTCTGATGTTTGGTAAGCTCACATACAGTCTTTTACTTGTCTTTCTCATAGCCAATGTTACCGACCCAATGAAGAGTTATCAGAAAAACTTGGCGTTCATTAATTACACATACAAGGCGTTTGACGGATGGACGAATAATGACCGGTTCTTGGGGCAGCAGCTATTGCAAAATCAGAGACAACAGAACATCGTCACATCAAGAGAATAATCGAGATATATGATTTGCATGTGGCGAAATCAATCGACTTTGGCTCAACATCCTCTCCCTCTCTTCATCCTGTTCACCATTTGTCTTTCTTCAATGTGGACAGTCAGAACGAAACAGTACATGTATAAACCAGTACTCATCGATTAGTCAAGATGGTCCACAGATAGAGGAACATTAACGCGTTAGTTTCGATTCTGACACTGATACAGATCACCTCGCTGGGATTGTATCGTCTTCGTGGTTATTTTGATCCCCTTCCGCTCCTTTTTCTCTTCGAATGATTCACCGCTTTTTTCCCTGGACTCCGTTCCGCCTTTCTGTCCAGTCTACCAGCTGTCTTTCCTTCCTACCTCTCATCCAAGTCATATAGCTTCCCTGTCATTCCTAATGGCGTTCCCACATCCCTACAATTTTTAATCCTTACCTTCTTCAAACGATCAATTCTCATGGATTCCAGATTCACATTTGTTACCTTGTCGTTGTTGTTGTGGTGGTGTTGGTAGTCGTTCCTGTTCTTTCACTGATTACCCTTTTCCTTGTTCACTTCATTTCTTCTGTTAACTTTCTCACTAGTTTCTCATGGTTTCACGCGATACGGCTCGAGCTTACGCTCTTTTCTTTCTCTGATTTCACTGTCTTATGACTTCAATGTGATGAGCTTCCCACAATCGGTCAGATACACGTCTTCAGAGTAAGTAAAGGAACAGTTTTGCCGCTCCTAGTCTACCTGGTTCACAGCCGTATGGATTTTGCGTGTTTACTTTCCCATTGTGTCTCTTCTGTGCTCATGAGATCTTGTCTAGCCGACTTATCCTCGTTGCTCTTTTCCTCTCTATTTTATTCCCAATCGCTCCCTTCTTTCTTGACACTGGATCTAGCAGCTCTGCATCCTGAGTGTCCGAACAACTGCACCACAAACCGGTCATGTCCAAACGCATATCAACAACCCCTGATCGCTCATCGGCTATTTGGCTATTTTTCTGCTCGTTTGCCTGTCTGCCCAAGTCCACTCTTTGGCACAATTTACATTACTACGATTGAGCTATTTTTTCTAAATTAGCACTGCAATTCGTTCCGCTTGCTTGTGACGTCATGTATTTTCCTTCTGACAAACTAAGCGGCTGAATGGTTCAGACGTAGGTCCATCCACACTGATATTTTACTTTCATCAGACTCTAATTCTTTTACCCGCGGCTCATATAGGCTTTGAATGGGTGAACCACATATTTGTTTGTCATTCTGATCACGTGGGGTTCTTTTTCAGCTCTACATCATCTAGTTCTATGATTATTTTGTTGAATATTCCATAATTTTTGGATTGAGAACACATGTTGCAGGAGATGCAAAAGGCAGATTGGCAAATGATTATAATTCTGCTGTTTCCATCTGGGGTTGCACATCATTTCTTTATTGCTCTCGGTTACAATCATTATATCCATTTTTTTCCATTGGTTGCACAATCGTTCTCGGACACGTATTCCAGCCATCCAAACACCACCGATGTTTTCCCCGTTTCCTCAGACGGTGTATTTCAGCACTCACGTGAGATATATGACAGATTTTAACGTGTTCTTCCCCGCGCTCTTCTTCGCTCAATTACGGCACACTTTCTTGTTTTCCTAGCTCTTTGCTACGGTGTTGTATACAGATCAGTACACTTATTGCACGCATTGTAAACGTTTTCTCTGTTTCTATTTAAAGTCTGGAACGTTTTGTATCGCCACGCTGTGATTGGTTGGTATGTATTTAACTTAACGGGCCAAACGTTAAAAGTTTCTAGTCTGATTGAGTAATACAGCTACTTAACGCACCTGACCATAACGTGTACTAAGGAGTGGGGGTGGATAAGATGAGTTTTTTATAGGGCCTAGCGGGTGTGAACTAACGACGTTGTCTGAGGTCTACTGAACTGATCAGGCTTAGAACATATATCCTAACAAGTTTATTGATTTTTTCTTCAAAGTTAAGTCAGCCTTAGGTATGTTTTATTACCACCTCAGTTTTCAGCAGATTGATGTAAGAGTACCCCTCCTCATGCCGTATCCGGTTGCATGTCGATAATTTACAAATCCACGCTGAGCTATTTAATTTCGATTTGTTTTTGAGTACTGAGCGCCCAACGTTTCTGTCGAGATCACCTGCTCATTTCTCCCTCAATCAGTGGGTGAGTCAGGAGCCGCTGATAGTTAGGTTACGAGTCTAACCTAAAGTTTCTAATATTGCACACTATGTACGTGATAAGGTTCAACTTTGTTGTACAAACTCCGACCGAGACACTGGCGGACATAGGTGGATGTGGTCTGGAAGGGTTCATCTCACAACCTAGTCCGATAAACCGAAGTCCATGTAGTGAAAGCATGCTTAGCTGTATGTTCGTCTCGATCATTTTGAAGACCCATTGGTAACCCTTGTTGCTTCATCCGCACGTACAATGCTACAATCACAAGCTATCGCAAACAGATTAGAACTGACGATGTCTGGCAGTCGATCAGAAGGATTATATCCACTTAATGTTTGACGTTATATCGATGTCATTGGTGGCGGAACGTGACAAATATGTCCGATATTGATGCTGGCAATGATCTGGACGTACAAGCTTCTCTGTCACTCCCATGATATCACCATTGTTGTTGACTGAATACACGGATCGTGCGCAATCTTGAATTTGCAACTTTACCAAACAAAAGTACCGGTTGAACATCGCTGACCCGCAGAGGGAATCTTGGAAAACGTGTGACGTCACCAGCTAGGCCGGTATTAGCAGAACACTCTAGGTAAAGGAGGGGTCGTTTATCTGAACTTAGCTCTAGACCTCTGCTAATAGCCAGCCAGCACGCTTGTCAGGTTGCCGTCAACAAGTGTTCAAGACGAAACCTTGTGGTATACTGCTTTTGATATTAAAAGACGCTAGCCCACCATATACCTTCACTCAGCCCGCTACCTGACGCAAAACTGTCTCGTTATGAGATACCCTGAGTGCACTTTTGTCTGGCGAGTCCAACACTTCTCGATTACTTTTGATAGAGATTGTCAGTCAATAATGCAGCCACTGCCCTGATAATCTGGTCATTTCTCCACATGTTGGAAATAGTTTGCGCTAGAACACAGTGGTCGTTGCGTTTCCCCCTATAACTGTCGCATATTTACTGAATGTTCTCATTGAAAACAGGGACTAATTCACTTGAATCCCATTCAGCTCCAATAGTTTTCTCGTCTTCCAACTTCCTTGAGAAGTCGACCTCACTAGTGGTGTCCTCAACTATAACCGTTCGTCTAAGCTAAGCTTCGTTTAACGATTTTGAAACTATCTTCCGTCAGGCATGACTGTAAGCTTGCACTTGGCAGAACACACTAACAGGTGATGACTACAGTGTTTGTTACCCGTTACATTACTATTCGAAATGCTCCATCCAATGTCATTCATCATTTGAAGGTGAGATTACGTTACTCAGTAACTATACAGGCTATCTGGCTTGTCTTTAGTTCCGTTGGCTGGGTTTATCTGAAATAGCCTCTATGAATTCCAAGACAGCGACTTTTTACGTCTCTATTCGCGATGCTAATGATCAAGTCTCTCCATTTTCCCACATCTGTCTCCGGACTTTCGCGGACTGGTTTGTGTTCGCTCCCATCTCATTGATCCTACGAGTGTGAACGGGCTTACGAAAAAGATCTCACACTCATCGGTTGACATTCAAAGCTGTCAATGGTGTCGCATGTTACGTACTCGCATTTCATATATGGAATAAATTTATTCCCAAATTTTCTATAGATCCTACCTCTATTGCCACAAACAGTAGTGACGTTTGCTACCCTCAGGATTTTTCAGCTCACCAGATCAGTTTACCTCAAACCGTTCCATGCAGTGCTTTCGACATCCAATGGACAGGAACACGCGAACTTTGCGCGAGCATTCTTGTGATCCATGTCCGATCCAGTGTCATAGGTTGACCCAAAGTCCTTTGTACTTCTTAGCGAGCGACTGCTAATGACGATAGGATTAATTTGGATTCTCGGTTGATTGAATTACAGCGATGCAAGTGTGTGTAGTAACGACAAATTATCACATAAGGTGGCATAAGTATTATGCCACATCATCGGGTAAAATTATGATGCCATTCATGACTTCGAAGCCACATGATTTTCTGTACAGTTCCAGTTAGTGTTCTTAACATTCTCACTGATCTACGGACTCCATAGAGGCTGAGATAAACGACACAAATAGCTCGCAAATAAGTTCTTCACTACTTACCATTTGTCAAGATAGCCCACTGTGACCTTAATCGAATCTGGCAAAGTAATAAATAGTTCTGACTGTCACGTGAGACCAAATCAAGCAAACTGGCGCTTCGTCTGGAAACAGCGTGAGGCTAACAGCCGTTTTCATCGTAAGTTACAGCTATTAAGTTTCGGCACGGATGAACGTGCTATTCGTGCCCTTATTCGGTAGACAGCGATCACAGTCTTTATACTCTGCTGGGCTTTCAGCTACACGTTTCGGAATGCTGGCAGCAGTTGTGCGAACTATTGCTATTAACTGATCAGGTCACATGAGTGTCTGGAAATTAAAAATTATTGCCTTAAAGTGGTATTTGTGATATTAGCAAGTGTCCAGGTTGGTTGTGGGATTGCAACAATCCGAGAGGCAACCACGTAAAGTAAGCTTTGCAGTGCAGAGCTGAATGCAAGTATCCAAGGACATAAAAAACAGTTTAAGACCCCAGTGATCATTGTCGACCGGACATGATCGAAATGACCCATCGGTCTTTCTCGTATGACGCCGCCTGGACAATCTGATTTTGTTATTCTAGTATGTGGGAAATATGGTTGATGTACCACATCGTCCTTGCACTGCAATGACAATTGCAGTTAACTGACGCTGGTGTACCACTATGGTAAAAGGAAACCGGTAGAGACAATGAAAGCTGATCTGCACAATTGGTGTGTACATTCGACTTATCCGTGCTTCCATGTGGCCGTTTTTTTTGAGAGGTTGTAACTAATCCAGAAAGCATTGTTTGCATCGTCAAACTTCTTTTGAGTTTAGTCTCCGGCAGTGCCCTTCTCCAAGAAACACGCAGAATGATTTCGACTTAACGACCCACGTATGCTAACCAAACATGTACAGCTCTTCACTTAGTGGTCTGTAAGTCATAGTCCTGACAACCCGGTCAGAATCTCGGTTTACAATAGTACCTTACAACAGCGAAGTAAATACGTAACGGTAACAATGACAACAATAAATGTATCATATCACTACTCATGTGCCAACTTGTAGTGGGAATAGGCTGTTGAAGCAGAATGTTGGTGTCGACTTCCAACTCCTTTGATATCGGACTGCTACACTTCGGGTCATCCGGTTCAGTCTCCTTGTGATTATCTTAAATAGACGTGTATAAGTTTTCTAACCGGACAAACAACTCAGTAAGTTGGAACTACGTAAACCATATGGGACGTCGATTTAGCCCGCAACCTTTGAGCTGTACAGCAAAAGTTGATCCCCTAGGCTATTACTTTCCATTGAGCATTATTCGGCTTGAAGTAATTTGCCCGCAATCCTCGTAATAATGTTCCCATTATGTATTTATGGGTGGCATATTGTTCATTCAAACGTTCCTCCCATACAGAATCACAATTCCCAAAAGACGTGGTTACCTACACCAATTCTGATTGCTATGTGGTGGTATTCCTTTGAAGTCTTTTGAAGCCTACCGACTAAGTGTGCTTTTCAGCAAATGAGACGATCCTATTTCCATTAGTCCTTCACTCAGATAACTATAATCCATCACGTTACCAGATTGAATTGGAAAAAATGAGAATGAGCATGAAACTGAAGTGGTGCTATTATGTTTGCAATTATATTTACGGTTTCCGATGCTTTTTGGAAGCACACCTAATTAACGTGTTTTCGCTATTGTCTGTTAGCCCGTTAACCTAGTTGCTTCACCACAGACCCATCTTGTTAGTGCATATTTAGAAACATCAATCTTAAATGGAAACGTTCACAATCCATAAACTACCACACACTGATCCCAACATTGAGTTCCGATAGGTGTAAGTGTCAGTTTCCATTGTGGTTTCATGGCCTGTTAGCAAATTACAACCGCATGCTGGTGCCGTTGCTGGAGGTTAGAAACCACCAAAAGTTTCCATTTTTCCCCGCTTGCTTTGCACAAAATGTTATCCATTTAGGACAAACGCTTTTGCTGTCCAGTTGGCTACTGCTCATCTGGTTGAGTTGAGTTTCGCATAATGGTCCATCGTCATGAATGGGCAACACGGATAACTGTTGGTCATTGAACGGAGAAAATTTATTCCTCCTATTTTTATTCACCAACTTGATGTGCTGTTCTTATCCTCTGTCTATAATATTTTGTTGTACAATATCAGTTTATTAATAATTGATTGACGTGAATAGCCATTCCTGACCCGGCTTACTCCCTTGATGGTTCGTCTTCGGTCTTGCAAGCTCCGTTCGGAACGCGTTGATTGTTTTGATATGACTGTCTTCGTAAATGATTGAGGTTTGCTCGTTTCACTTATTCATGCATTCTTTCAGCACTACTCTGGACATATTTTGATGCATTCTTGTTCACCTTTTGGGCTTCGAACATAACTGATCAATCAGAAGTGGATAGTTACAACAGTTATTGATCAAATGACCAAAACTTGATCCCGAATTATTAAAGCATTTGTTGCTCATGTTAATGCATTCAGTTGTATTGATGTTAACCGATGGAAAGTTGGAGTAGGTAATATGAGATTAAGCGCTCAACCTGGACCAATATTGTTCTTAGCTTTGCTGCTAACTGGTTCTAGTGCGATCGCCTCCGTCTACTTACCCCTGTACCTCATGGGTAACCCCGTGACGATCAGTACACTAGACATGCCTGTTCATGAGGTCTTGATCCGCGTGAGATGTTCCGCCTAGACCTCACCTATCATCGTGTGATAAATAAGCTGTGAGGTATACGATTTTTTCGGTGACCTTCAGTCCGGTGTGAAAATAACGTTCGTTGTTAACACGGAGACCCAAATCGATTAGCACACTCTTCACGACAGCCGTCACCTCCATTGTTAACATACGAACGAAGTAATGTAAACAATCCTGTCTCTCATAGTACGTACATACTAATATTCATTGACTTCCATGACTGATTACGGGAGAGTCCATTTTACGGTTCACACGTTGTTTCACTGTGACAGTTCCTTTGTAATGGTTAAACTCAAACGTCCGTTAAATCCTTCAAATGATATCTGTTAGTATTTAAATCTCTGGGTAGGTTAACTCACTTCTACTTGTGTATTCGCAAATCAACCTTTCCTGCCCTGTTGTCTCACCTCGTTACACTGGATGGCTAATTGTAAAGAGCTCGACCTGATTGAACACAACCAATTTTGCGGCGTCCAATAAATTTTATCCTCCGACTAATAAAAGATCGAGACTGTATAATCGGTGGCTTATGCATCTTACTCTCACCAATCGAAACCTATGAATCAGAAAACATCTCAATGTAAGACCAACAGGTGGTTCAGAGAGCAATACAGTTTACCAAAGTCGTCTACCCTACGAAACCGACGTATTAACGAGGTGACCAATCATAGCCGTTCTCTGGCTTGACATCAGACCAGTTATAACGGGCAGCAACTTCTATCACCGACTACCCTATTTCTCTACTCTAGGCCATACACCTCCGGCTTTACATAACAGTAGCACAGCGTTCCATATTTCTCCAAAAGCTGTTCTGATAGTGCAACTTCTAATGACCCTCCCTCTGTTAGCCAGCAATCGTTTGACGGATTTCACTCGGCTCACAGCTTTACCTTTCTCCACTCCCCACATATTAATTCCCTATCACCTATGAACATAAACCCCGTTATTTTTCTCCTGTTACTCCGCCTCAGTTTTATGTAACTTTCCGACTTTGACCTTATTGGTATTCTGTGACCTAAACGTGTTTTCTGGTGGTCATCATCTTGATCTTTTTGTGTCAAGATCTCACTCTTCACTGTTCCTGCTCTCTACTTGATGATGACATTAAATTTTGTTGAGACAACCAATGTTCGTGTTTAGGACACAGGCTTTTCTGTTGGTCTTTCGACTATTCACAATAACTCACATGACTGAGGATCAAAATTTATTAAGTATCCTCAGCAGTGTTTGCTAATTAACGCAGTTAAGCAACTTATTGATATCTGCACAAATTATGTGAGAAGTTAAAATTTTTGAAGTGCGTTTTTTAATCTTGTCATTGAAAATACCTAAAATAATAATGAATCTTCTATCACAAAAATTCTGTCTGAGCCTTTGAACTTTAGTTATCACTTAGACATAAGATAATAAGGACAGGTTGAATTTTGTCAAATCACCATGGCATAATTCTGTGGCTACAATAACGCATCGTTATACTGAAAGTTGCGAGCCAGAAAATTGTCATTTTATATATTTAATTATAATGACTAACCTGCAGAATGTCCCAGTTGTATTATATAGTCGTTCTTTGGATTAGACCGGCTCCCCGTAACAACGATCTTTTCGTTGTTACGACGTTGATTTCGGTAACGTCTTACTACATTAGTTTGTTCTCTGTTAGTTACATTCGACATCATACTTAGCTGCTTTTTAAGCGATCTGTCGAATGGATTAACCACACGAAGTATGTTCATAGACTAATCGTGTCCAATTTAAATAACTTATTGATTGTATTGTTACCTTTGTGATGATGCCTAATTTCATCAGAAGTCATTAGATGGGCATCCGTGGTATTGACAATACACGATCTGTCAAATGCCACCAACCAATTGATGAAGACTTGATAAACGGTACGGGGAAATTGTTGTTTTACGAGAGGCGCTCCAATGTTCTATTTCTGTTGGGCATCTCACCAGCTCAGTTACCCCAAATCGTTCTATTTGGTTGCAATACCTTCTTACTATTAGCTTTAGTGGTTCGAAGATCTTTGTAATATTTATATTCATCATGCATTACATTGTTATGCCTAGTTTGTCAGCCTAGGTTGTTGTCCTGAGTACGCTCATATTGCTTCCTATGCTGGGACATGCTTTTGTGTGTGTACGTAACTCGAATTGATACTAATTTTACTGGCCTACTGGCTAATCAGCCATATGTGTTGTGTCATCTTCGGCGCTCGCGTGCCGCGAATCACGTGGCTATACAACTGCATTTACTTTGACTAGCCCTAGCTTTCTTTTCCTGATAGACTGGTTTACATGTTTTGCACGATTGTGACACTGCTACTTACTGATTACGTTTGAACTAAAGAAGTAGCAGTTCGGCTGGTACGTGCTCTATGAAACGAAAGTCCCGCCAATTATATTGCCTCTATGGCAGCCCCTTGGAATTTTGTAGTGCCCTGACAGGTACATGGGGCATTTATATTGGTGTAAAACTTTGGTGAAAATCTACTCGATTCACCGCTTATCCAAACCCCGACACAATAGAAGATCTAACAAGGGACCAATCCAAACGTCGCGTTAAGATACCACATCAGGATTGGACGAACAGCCTTCAATGTTACATCTTCCGTTATTCGCCAAGTTCTTTGTTCTGTATTGCACCAATCAACTTATAGTTTGTGACTTCGCAGGTACCACTGAAATCAGCCAATGACGGACTGATTTCTTTATTACTGATGTACATATATAATGCGGGTTCTTGGTTCATGAATAACAACTACTTACATGCAACCAGTCTAAGGTTTTCTCTTTATTACTTTCACGGAGAGGTTTCAATTCACGTACGATTTCAAGTGCTATTCGAAGTTTTTAATTTCGATTATTAGGAACACTCAGTATGCCAATTTCTTCAGAATACTCCTGTTGTACTTATTGTCAGAAGTGTGCCACAATCTTTCACTGCTGTCCTTCCCTTTGTTTCCCGCTTTTTTTTATACATCACTGTCCTCCGTACGCCATCTTATTACAGTAGTATAATATTTTTGTAGGACCGTCTGATCATTGAGCTCTTTGAAGTACACTTCGTTGAATGTCACATGGGCTGTGAGGCTAACCTCTCTATTATTTCCGCTTGTTTTGCAAGTGACTGTTTGCACCGTATGTTGACACAGCGCTGCTCTAGAACGAGCCACAGAATACTGCTTGAACTGGAAATCTGTCTGACAAAAACCGCCCGATGTATGTTCAAGC
Organism: Paragonimus kellicotti; assembly: GCA_014220965.1. Taxonomy (NCBI): domain Eukaryota; kingdom Metazoa; phylum Platyhelminthes; class Trematoda; order Plagiorchiida; family Troglotrematidae; genus Paragonimus; species Paragonimus kellicotti. The sequence continues at coordinate 94,953 of LOND01000405.1, forward strand.
CTGTATATAAGTCTTCCCGATAGATCTTTAAAACGTTCAACACAAGCTATTCTAGCAACCGATTTCTCTTCAACTGGCAATACGAATGACTGAACTAAGGTCGGATGACATTCGTTCTACCGATGGATATGTCTAGTTCAATTTTCCTATCTTCCGAGTTTGTTGTTTGGCATATGACTTGATTCACCTGCTTTTTCGCCTGATTGCATGACCGCTTCGTTTCATGCGATATACATTCCACCATAGAGCAAACCACGATACTTCCCTACCGAAGCGTCACTCGTGTTGTGATCAGCCGGAGTAAAATACGGGCACGTTTGAGTTGATGACTATTCATGAAATCTATCGGAAAACCGTATAGCGAAGAAAGTTTGAAATGCTTACATCTGTCCCTGCTTCAAACGGTTCAAAAAAACAAGCACCTGGAGAGTACAGTTTTTTCTGAACCGGTCCGAGAAATTAATTTATTACAAGATTGTGAATAAGAGAAAGGTTAGAGGAAATAAAAGCATTAGTAAAGGTAGATAAACATATCTGATACAGTCGTGAGGGTTCACGCGTAGTCTCACCATTGGTAATTTAGATGATGCTGCACAAACCTGTGTTTAGCGACCTTATTTTAAGCATCATTGTTGATTGGATTTCTATTTATGTGGCCGATCTCAATCTGTCTGCAATACGCCACAGCTACTGCGTGTATCCAATGGAAGCACATGCTTGCTTCGGACCCTAACCACAGCCACAGAGAAAAAAACGTTCGAACAACGTGTATGGTTGACGTCTGAATCGTTACACGCGATCACATGCATCACGTTGTGCTTGCGCAGGGACAAGTGTTTGCAAGCCTGTCCACTGTCAGTGCTGCTGAATCAGTACACATGGCTGAATCCGCTAACAGTAGCACACGACTGTTTGTGTGCTAGTATCTGCCTTCCATTTAAAAATTAAGTTCGGGCACATTAATCCAGCTTAAATAACATGTGAGGGTGAGAATTTTAATACGGATAATCGTCTGTGATTTTCGTTCGCCCATGGCTTATGAAACGTATCTCTACACACGAAAGTGTGCTGTCGTTAGGTGGACTTTAGAACCGATTCGAAGAGCATTGTTTGTCATGAGTTAAATCTTCCGAAGACTGTGTAAATGGTGGTTTGGACATGACCCTTGATATAATCTTTTGCTTTCTATTAAAGTTTTAGCTCTCTGTACGAATCGATTAATCGGCCTCGCTTACCTGAGAAGACTACAATGTCTTAACAAAGGTGACAAACATTCCTTTAGCTCTTCTAAAGATTATTATCTTGACCATGCATTTTCTCTACTCGTTTTCTAACCATTTTACGTTGCTCTCGTTGTATCTTTTGTTGTTTCTTGTGCCAATCTCCAACCTGTCCAGAGGCATTGAAAAAGACTTTGTATTCGGTCATCCAACCCCGTGACCAAAAGTACGATTCTGTTTAGCCAACGTTGCTCACACGGATACGACGAACAATTTGAAACTAGCCATCACTTCACTCGATCGATGTGTCAGTTACGTTTTATTTCGCTTTCATTCAATAAGATCGTTTGATCTGTTAGGAGTTCGACTTCTTGAGACCTCCACGATAAGATTGATAGGTCACATAGCTTCAGCCGGGAGCTTCCTTACAATGACCCTGTCTGAATTCGACTGACGCCGGTGTGCTCCGTGAGGTTGAAAATATAGTCCTAGGTTCAGTAGTTTCTTGGTCGGTGTTTCGACGCTAATTTCTGGTCTCAACATGAACAATTCCCGCATGTGTTCAAAACACAAGTCGGCTTACGATGGTGTCCTATGGCGTAAGATGCAATTATTTAGTGTGTTTCACCCTGGTTGGAGAAAAATCAGTACCTTGTATATCATCTTCCTCCATCTTTGAACGATGTGTCGCAGCGTGCATGTCACGCTGATTTAGAGGGATTGATTTGCATTGACAAAATTAACCATGACTGACGTCAATCGGACTGCTGAACTGATGTAATTATTCGATTTTTTGTGCTTCTTTGGTTGTCACTGTAACGCCTTCCGCAGTTTTCTGTTATTGGTGTCTTAGTCGGTGATGTGCCCTCATGTAATGGAGTGTTGACTTTGTCTGATAACTAATTTGAAAAATCTCCAGAATCTTCTCCGTCAGGGAGGGGACACATTTAAATATGCAGATAAAGCTTTTTACCTGGTCACGTTGTATCTATCGACAACAAGCGAGATGTTGTAGCAGTTGTTGGAAACAGTATGGTTGATATGATGGCGTGACCACGATAGTCTGGAGCGAGCAATGACCGGGATTCTGCCTATCGTAGCTTTTACAGTGGAGGCATACGTGTGACAACATTTCAGTGTTCACTAGATGATTCTATAAGTAGTTAGTAAACGTACCTGTAAGCCAGTGCTTCAGTTTGGCTTATTCCAAGACGCACAGTGTGAAAATTGTAAGCACCTGTTTGGTAATCGTGATTAAATCATCACGCGTACACAAACTGGCTGCCAATGTGAACAACTGAAAATACGTTGCGTCGTTCACACAAAGACAACCAGTTTCCCCTTGGTTTGGAATTAGATCATTTTGTACGATCGTATGTTGACGTTTACATAGCAAAATTGCCTTGAAAAGTCGCTTCTCACACTATATTGTGGTTACCGTCAGCCTACCTATTATGCTGCGAACAACACGATTCAGCTTTGAGTCAACTGCATTCTACCACCATAGTTGCATCACCTGATTCTGGATATTTTGTGCCAGTTGATCAATAAAATGTATCAGTTTATGTTATGTTGATGGTTGATCGGTAGTTAAGGTCGGGACTGTTAGTGTGACGTATCGTCACCTAGAACTGCAGCATACTTGCAGTATACAGTGAGAGCTTTATGGTCAAATCCTGCTAGAATACATTTATGGCCGTTTAACATCGTGAAATTTCAGTCTTAGACTGTAATATGAAACATATTCGCCGCAGGTTGCTCAACAGTGCCTCCTTCTTCAAGTTGAGTTTTGTAAGTTTAATAGGAAATCAATGAATGTGCATCATATGTAATTAGTTTTTGCGTTTCATTTGAAAAAAGATGCGAGATGATCGCTCAAACCCCATAGTTTGCTTCATATACGGAAACGACTGTTGTTTGAACCGGTCCAATACAATACTACCTAGTCAGTTCTCACCGAACGACAGTGAAAACAAAGAGCGCGTTGACCCTCGTGTATTAGTATCGACCCTGGAAAATGGAGTGTACAGAGAAAGCACGTCAAGCTAGCGAGGCACGGAGCGAGTTGTGATTTTAGCCCCGGGACGGATATTACAAATAATGGCTTGACTTACAACAAAAGTAGGTAAAAAGTGAAAATCATCAAAAATATACAACTGAATGCGACTATCAAAAATATTTATTATAGTCGCTATACTGCCTCCACTAACAGAGTCAAGTGCGCCATACTAGTAGATCTGAGCACAGCGTTAACTTGTCTCTGTCTTCATGGGATTAAGCTTATTTGTAGTCCACTAAGACTGGTCGGTCCCATGAATCAACTGTACAGTGCAATTCTTGTACGAATTTGCTGCAGTAGATGAGAAGTCCAGAGAAATAGCGCAAGCCGCTGATGTTTTGTAACATGCAAGCTGACTGCTTCTACTCTGATTGTCCGTTGCACTTACCAGACCGAACTTTTAGGACGACATGGAGACACTGATGGCGGAGCACCGTAGGGTTTCTTCCGAAGGACGCGATCCAACAACAATCCTGAAATATAAGGAAGCAATACGAGAACAGGCATTGCGCCAAAGGCCCAGTCATAGGCTATACACAAGACTTACGACACACGGCAAACCTAAACACGGCGCTCAACAACACAACTAGCACACGCCCTCAGTCTACAATTCATAATTCAAACCTGTGCCCGCCACTGCTGTTCCGATCGCACGTTACAATCTTTCCATGCTTTTATATTGTTTTATCACAGAACTGGTCACTGAGTTTTGTTATCTCCCTTTCCAATCGATAATAACGCTAAATTGCTCAGCAGGGCGAGTGGGATGTGTGTACTTGTACTCCCGTAGGTGAGAACCCAAATCATTGTGCTACAGTTGGATGACACCAAACTGCTTTGGAAGTTCGTCGTGACTTGATTTCATTCCACTGAACAAGGGAGCATTTCTACATAAACTAGTTGGTGTGGTGTTTATCTGCTGTGAAATGATAAGGACAATTAGGACACCGGACGTTTAATCTGGAGTAGCCTCCGGTCACTACCGATAGTAAGCCGATAACCTTAGTCTACCCCTAGCCTAAAGAATTACCTTCCATCGGTGATCTCAATAGGTCATCCTCGGGAGCGTTGTTGGTTGCTGATGATCATCAGTTACAGGTCCAACCTCTCGTTGAATCCTTTGAATGTAGTGGCAACGGTCCATAAGAAATTTTGAACTGTTTAACCTAGTCTAACCTCATGGTACCCTTCAAATTCATCGTCGGGGCACGAACGGAACCGAACATGCGCATTTGAAGCCTGCTCTGTCATCTGGACGAAGACTTAAGACCCATTTGGTTTTTGAGACTACCATGGGATATCACGGAAAACCGACGTTTGCTTTTGATGTAGTTTTATGCGTTTACCGCTTATGCAGTTGGCTGTTGAGGACACTTGTACAATACTGACCTGTAGTTGATAATGCTGGCGACTAAGCGGGACACGTTTAGAATACTGAGCATCTTTGTATCAATCAGTACTTATTAAGTTTGTTAACGCACTACGTAGCAGCATGACACTCACATGCTTCTGATGAATGTGATATCACGGGCGACTACACCATGAGTTATGGTGTTGTATAACAGGCAGCTTCGTTTGTGAGTAGTATAGTGCGCACATTTGGAACTAAAGGGCAAGTATCAACGCCAGGAAGACGATGGACCAGAACCGACTATTGGAATAATGTGTACTCACTATGGGGGACGGCCACCAGAACGAACGGTGATGTACGACTGCCCAATGTGCGTGAATACGCTTCAGCCGTGCAAATGAGTGCACACGTTCGTGTTTTTTAGCATAGCCTGTATGGTTTTTCATACAATAAGACACTTTGCAGGCCAAGCGTCTGTTGCGACCACAACAGTGGCATACCTCCAGATGCGTTGCGGATCTTTTAGTCAACAGATGTAATCTCTGGCTTTAAAATGATCTCTTAAATGTGCTTGCAGATCATGGCGATGCCTGACGCCGTATCCAAATAGAGACAGCAGAAGGTCTGTGGATCCAGATGATCAAACAGACTTATTAATTCACTCCTGGAGACTTAGGATAATTCACTCCGTAAAGAGTACCCGACAGTTCCGATAACGTTGATTCGTGCGGTCGGAGAAACCGCCAGAAAAGGTTATCGAAATTATTAGGATCTATACGGTATAGTTAGTGGAGTTGCAATAAAACTGATCTTTCACCTTGAATGGAATTCACGAGATACTCAAATTATCTAAGAAAAAAGCGTTCAACGTGGATCAACCGAATGGACCTCACAAAGTGGTCATTAGTCAACGGGAAAGGAAGTCATTTAAACAGTCAGGTACTGATGAAAAGCGTCTTAAATAATACGAAACAAGAAAATTTTAGTAAGTATGCAATAATCGTTATTTTAAAAATATTAGACACACATTCTCCGCTTGCAGCCATGTTACGAAGTTCACCATGACTGTTCACTGCAAGTAGCGGAAGGCAAACTTAGAATTGACTTTCTATAGACAAACCTCACCAACTCCATTAAGATCTCTACGTCGTGGCCGTGCTTATTCTAAGTAGTATACTCAATTTATTAGGGATGTAATGTTTTACGGGTTCGCCCGTCAATAGGGACCACGATGCGAAATTTCAGATGTGAAACTCATTGGAAGCAGTCACTGTTTGTAATTCTGTAACTATCCTTTTTCGTCGTTCGTAACACTTTTCGCCAGAGTGTTATTTGAAACGAGCTAACTTTTACACTATCTTTCGAATGACGCTTTTCTAAAGAGACATATGAATGGCTTTCTAGATTGTGTCGCTGTTCACGTGTCTCAATCAACGCCGTGGATCCTAGGCCGGAAGAGGATCAATTAACTTTTTTCATACACGCGATCAGTTTTTTAATCTGCCGTCACTTGCCATGTTCTTTCAGTGGAACTTCTGTTCTTTTCAACATTCCAAGTAAACAGTGAATCCCTGTGTTTCAAAGCGGCCGTCCTTTTTACCCGTTATTCCGATTTTATGAAAGACCTCCGTTTTTGCTACGAACTATTTTAGCAATTCAGCACTTTCAAAATCACTTATAGGCATGCCATTTTTAATCATTTTCCCCTGGCATTTTCTGTTTATCGACCGCGTGTTTTACACTGTTTGTTTGTGTCATTTAGAACTCGAATTTTCTTCACTATTCGCGCTACTGTTTGCTGAAAAGTTACTCCTGACTATTCGTAAATTCACCAGTCATTCTCTTTAGCCTTTCTGGGTACAGGTCACCAACAGGACAATATAAGTACGGATTTTCCCTGTGTCAGGCAGTAACAAAACCAATAATTGCACCCGAGTTCAGAGTCACTAATATTTCGATCTTCATACTTAACCAGTTTAGCAGATTTTTACAGGCCTCTGTCTGCGTTCGTTTCTCAAGTTGCGTACTCTTTGGTGTTCTGCAAATATGAGTTAAACATAGATCACTAATTGTACAGTTTTGACACTACTCCGATTATCTTTAGAACATCATACAATCTGAAAACCAACTGGAAATAAGTTGCATCCTTGCGCGTATCGTCACGCTTTCGCGTTAATATGCCTAAGCTACTGAGGGCGAATCTTCTCTATTGGATAGCAATCGTTTTAAGATTTTTTCAATAACATTCACAGAAATCTTTTTATCTCGTGCCAGAGTATCGTCCGCTTACTGCAGGACCTTGCATTGATAGTGTTAACTCACTTCTGTTTGTGGATCCTGTTCCATTATTCAGCTGTTCTTTTTCAGCACCACTTCAAAAACTTATTTTACTCGCAGTCGAGAAAGAATATCCACGATGCAACTTGCTAACCACAGGCTCGTGATTGATCACAAAACCTTAATTATGTAGACGCAATACACATCGGATTAATTTATCTCTGGGTTCTTTACACTGTTAGCCTGTGGTCCGTCTCTCTGCAAAGCAATTAGCTTAGTTGTTACGGACTCCGTTTGTCCAACGATAAGGCGATCGTTCGGCATTGATTCTTACTGGTTAATTACTTTTGTCAGGGCTGAGCTAGCATTTCCGAGAATTCCGTCCTTCTTTATAGGTATTACTTCAATACCACGCTCATTAACACCCACCATCCACAATTAACCTTCCTCTCGTACGCGGCAACTTCAGTATCATTTATTATTGACTTGTTTTCTATCGTACCTGTTTGTACACTGTCTAAGCATCGTCAGTCCACTCATAACCCTTGTATTTTTAAAATGAGTGCTTACAATATCGACTTTGGTATCCCGTTCGATCCACGAGTCGCTGTGGCGTCTGTCTGAAATTTGAAACCTAATCCTTTCTACTCGTCATTAAGTTCTGCGACAACGATTTCATTTCACCTTGTCCAAGCTCGTATCCCATTGCCACTACCGATGGATATTTGAATTGCAACTTGTCTACATTAATCCATAAGTCTAAGTTATGTATTCACTTAAGATGGCAACTAAGCATGTAGTATGCTCCGATTCTACTTTGCCATATGCCACAATGTCTTCTCTGCATACTACCATCTTGACCAATCGTTTCGCCGGCTGGACCAGCTATCATCAATATTTGAACATTACAGGAGTAACTAAGAGGTACATGTCTCGATTACTACTGTTTATCACTCATCGTGGATGTGGGTTTCTCGTGGTATGCAGGGTTAGCTGTCGCCCGCCATTATCCGAAGCGTAAATCGAACACCGTGAACGAATTGTTTTGTTGTAGCGTAATAAAACTGTCACTTACTGATAGTACTGGCAATATTATGTTCTGTGTTATCTCATTTGTCCTTCGAAAGCCCGTGCGAAATCACCACTTCCCATCAGCTTTCTACACGAACAAAAACAGGGCGAGTTGTAAGGGTTGTTTGTTTTGTTAATCTCACCTATATCTAACATTTTCCGTATCTGTTCCTCACTTTTTCGAGAGGATTCTCTACTCTACAGGGTTTGTACATCCGAACTACTCCAACGGTTGAATTATCTTGTAAGATCCAGTTAAAAACTTTTAGATCTTCAGTATTGGTAAACAGCACCGCGTAGTTTGAAATAAGGGAGCAGTACAACCGGTAATCTTGGGCATATGTAATTGTGTGACGGAGTTACATAGATGTTCCGTGGTCCACAACCTACCGAACCCCACAACGCCCATTATGGTCGAAAGCTCTATTCCAAGAATCGTCTGTCTGCCTTCCAGATATATAACAAGACAGTCCATAGTGATTTGACCGTCACTACACACCTCACATTCTTTCATCCCGCCAACTAACGGACTATGGCCCGTAACCATTCTTACCGTCACTGTTGTTTGGTCAACCCTTTTGTCTGTATGAACAATCAGATAGCCCCCACTCAGTAACCGTGCATCGTTTATGCCTCCCCTAACCGCAACATATGTCTGTACGGCACATTCTCAACAGCTCCTAATAATAATCGGCTCTCTTCACAAAAACAACGTTCATAAGCTAATTTGTTTTTAAACCTTCTAACTCGTCATACTAGGCATTCTGTCCGACAG
>LOND01000405.1:108606-119017 GCA_014220965.1 Paragonimus kellicotti
CGCACATTTGGAAACTGAAGGGCAGGTATCAACGCCAGGAAGACGATGGACCAGAACCGACCTATTGGAATAGTGGGTACTCACTATGGGGGACGGCCACCAGAACGAACGGTGATGTACGACTGCCCAATGTGCGTGAATACGCTTCAGCCGTGCAAATGAGTGCACACGTTCGTGTTTTTTAGCATAGCCTGTATGGTTTTTCATACAATAAGCAACTTTGCAGGCCAAGCGTCTGTTGCGACCACAACAGTGGCATACCTCCAGATGCGTTGCGGATCTTTTAGTCAACAGATGTAATCTCTGGCTTTAAAATGATCTCTTAAATGTGCTTGCAGATCATGGCGATGCCTGACGCCGTATCCAAATAGAGACAGCAGAAGGTCTGTGGATCCAGATGATCAAACAGACTTATTAATTCACTCCTGGAGACTTAGGATAATTCACTCCGTAAAGAGTACCCGACAGTTCCGATAACGTTGATTCGTGCGGTCGGAGAAACCATTCTTTCGTGATGCTGTTCTCAACCCAAATACATACGCCTTCAGCAGTTCCATTGTCTCCAGCAGTTGCTATAGTATTTTCCTATCGGATTTTTTTTTCTTCACATTTCCTGAGGCTAGAAACAGCTCCTAACTCTCACGATACTTTCACCACTTCATCAATGTAACTCCGTTCTGTAACACAAGAATTGATGATTTGATCACGAACGGTCATCGCATGAAATTCAATTAACCGCCCCACCAGCACTTGCCATTTGAAACCTTGCCACAGTACAAGGATGCCTACAAATTATTGGCAGACAGAGGAGCTCTGTGTACTGTCTGAGACGAGCCGTCTTGAACCGCCACATTGTGTCCTGGAGGTTGACCGAGCTGCCGAATATAACCACATCGTCCCTTTGGCAGTGGCTCACTTCAGTTTCGTGGAGTCTGTCAACGTTGTGTTCAGCACCGTCTTTGTCGTGTCCTTCACCAACGTATGTGGGGCCACCAGTTTTTCACGGTCGGTTTTGACCTTGACGACGTCAGCCACGTTCTTGTTGTTCTACACAGTGGCCGAACGTCATCAGTTTTGAACGACTACCACCAAAAGACTTTTATTCCTGGGTCTGTCACCACACTTAGTGTTATGCCCGCAGAGGACGATTGACTTGAGGAGTCATTTTATGTGTACGTATATCACGAAACTGTTGTACGTCATTCTACACGACTGGCCCACCTCTACATTCGTTGTCAGTCGCGCACGGATGAACTCCTTGTTGAAATATTCCACGATTAATCTATACATATTTCCAACCATTACTCCCAAGTCCCATTTTGCTGAAAGCTGATGTTCGGCAGTAATTTCAGATCGCAAATCATTCTTTTTGGTTCGTATTATACTGTTTGGCGCCACTGAGCAGTTTCCAATACCTACAAGAGAACAGCCGCGTTGCTCCTTCAAACCAGGGACCTTTTTGGGTCAGTAGCGTTTCTTTCATGACGGATGCTTCAGACAGCCTGTGCTGTCTTTGACAGCAAACATGTTGTCAACGCTCTGTATTATAACTGGTTGGATGTTTGATCTTGAAAATTTGGTTTTTTCTCGGGTATTCTTAGGCGCACTTTATCGACCGTTGACCTGCGGATTTTCATCGCACTGTTTTTGTGCCAACACGTTTCTAGACTTTCCAGTTGAATTTCAGCCCCTCTACCTAATACCGTTCGATGTTCTGTTTTTTAATTATTGGTATGTTTGCCGAGCTTGGCATTTAGGTTGCAAACGTTTCATCACCAAACGAGGTGACATCATCAGTGCGTAAGTGTTTCAGCGTATAAGTTCGAGCGTGGGGTTTGGTGAAATGTGATGTGTGCCTGCACTTACAAACCGGAGTGAGTGGAACTAAACACATTTTGTGAGCTCACATTCTTATAAAATGTTTGGAAATGTTTTAACTGGAGAACCGATTCCAGTAGCAAACAGAGTGGTAAGTTTCATATATCTGATCGACAGCTGTCTCTCTCTTTCCAGTTGTCTGCTTAGCATTGAGATCACTGGGACGTTCTTACACACCTGAACAGCCTCTTGCAACGTTGTATGCATTGTTTAACCAATTTTCTTTAGAACAGCATAAATTTCCATTTTTCAGTGCAGGTAATTGTCTGCGTATTCGTGATTCCTCTTTTAACACCTCCCGTTATCTGATTGAGCCAATCATTGATTGAGTAAACATTTATCTCCGATTGGCTTACCTCCCCACAGTTCGATCACCATATTGATTGTCTGTACATTTTTAATCAACCGCAACCGTGATCACTGCCTGACGGTTGTTCTGTTTACGGTTGACCTTAGTAGTGTATAAGTGTTGAGGTATGACACCCAATATCCTAATTGCTAGGTTATTTCTTCTTTGTCTGTCGAGATTACCTCATTTTAGGGGCATAGCAGTTAGGCAGCGATACACTTATATTACTCTTATCAAATCCTTAGCGACGCGACTTAAAGTAGTTATTCACTTTCAACAACCTTTGCAGAATAAATCAGCTGATTATTGACTTACAAAAATCTTATCTGCCTGCCGCTCTGCACTGACCAGACACAGTTACTCAAACCCCTGTGTACGTTACCATGGGCGTGGCTCGCCGCCGTTTTTCGCTGATCAGACACCCCACCATGGTACATCCATCATGCACGTAAACGCATAGACTAGTGCATGTTCATAGCACCGACAATCTCATAGGTCAACAACCTCCTCATCACCAGCACGTAATATTCTGTACACAGAACTTGGCAGTTTTACTGTAATATATACGTTTATGTTCGGGTTCTGTTGAAAATCTGACGCGGCAACCGGAAGAGAAGTGCAATGCACTTAGATGTTTTGTAGGTTAACCCTAAAATTACGCCTTAAAATCGAGCGTTGGAAAGTGACCCTTATTTCGATTCTTCTTGGTAGATTATTTAAGGTTGCCTACAACCAATATACTGAGAAATAAGAGTAATGATTGACAGTAGTGCAGCTTCTTCAATGAACTCAACTGTGTATACGTGCTTCATCTTACATTTTATTGATACATATTCAAAATTACTCTTTTCACAATTGAGTAACCCTTAACTACAAAACGTGTGTTAGATGCTATTCTACATTTCAGCTATCGATAAAATGAATGACCGTTTTACGGGTACTCTCAATGTTCCCCTAAACTAAGACAGTACTATACATTCACAGCACTTCAAGCTAATCCAGAAAGAAAATTAGATCTATCTCTACGATTCCGGGTATTATTTCTTCCCAAGTTTGTTCAGATAACCGTGTAATTACTATCTGGATAAAAATAGCCAAGTGCCGTCGGCCATAATAACACCTATCCATGTCTGTCAGTGACTCTAGGCAAAGTTTTTAATGAACTGAGTTCTAGTCCCGGCCGTGGCAAGGATATGCACTACTGACGAGCTCTAATGAGAGCGAAACTCGAGTCTAGTGCTTCTTTTCGAAAGGGGCCGACTGGAAGTCTATGGGAATGCGACAGCTGCGATCAACTGTGGGTGATGTCCAATTTCTATGATAACTACGTTTGTCGAATGATATATATGAATATTTCCCCGTTGCATTATCTTCCTTTGATCGGTAAGTTTAGAATGATATGCGCATCGAAACAATGTTCATAAACAGTGATAAGTTTGTATGAGTGCTAAATCCTCACCAACACAACCCAGATAGTAACATAAAGTCATATGTTATTGGTTATTATAGGGGCGTTGTCTAGCTAACTGTCTCACTATGTAAATGAGGCACATGATGTCGGCTGACAGTCACTCCACTTTTGTCTACAACGTGTACTGTCATCAGTGAAACACGCGACGTGACGTCACATAAAAATAAACTGTAGAACAATCAATCCTGAAAACTTTCCCGTAAAGTACAATTCCGTATTCCCTCATATCTGCCAAGAAACACGCAATTGTCGTATATACCCGAACGATGAAAGCTTTCCAGGCAAGCCACCGGCAGGTCTAATAGTACCAGGAAAACCTTCCACCCGGAGGCCGCTCAAATGTGTGGGAATTGTGGACACGACATACTTGATCTTTGACTCATGGTTGTTTACTCATCCCCCGTTTCTGATCGGTGTTATGACCCCTATCTTTCAGAGAATCGCCATCTTCCTGTACTTTCATTGTTTTTCGTATGCTGTACATTTGTAATCAGACGCCACCGTGGATTACTACCTTAGCTTTGACATAGTACCAATGACTTCGTGTCAGCCATCGATGCATTGGCGAGATAAATATGAGAATGGAATCCGCATGTGTACCATTCCTTGTGTAAAGAGGTGACCGACTAACAAAAACTCCATCCACCACGTGATGCGATCATTCTCTGAGACTAGAGTATTGAATGGAAGACTACCGTGTAAGCAAAATATCGTTGTTGTTAAAATCTGAACACACCGGAATGCGCCTACTACCTAAATTGACCGAAATCTTGACACCCATTAGGTTATTCACAAACTGGAGAATATCAGCTAATAATACTCCCCTTTATGGCCAGAACTCAACTGGATTATAGATATGTATAATTCGATAGATGCGACCATGAATCATTAGGAGTAAAAAAAGGTGTTTTGGCGAAAAGATTGTTTTTGGTTATTCATCATCGGGTCAATTACATTACATTTCATACCATTATGGTTGTCAGTAGAGCAAAATCAAAAGCAATTAGTCACACAATTGTGTCACACGGTTGTGAATTGGAGGACAATTAGGTGACAAAATTGACCGTCAGAGTTGTCCAGTCGGTTACGGGGCCCCATGGACCGCAAGGATGGCCTCAGACAGAGGAGAAACCTCGTTCGTAGTTTAACATACAAGCACTATGATAGGATTGAGGTGTTAGAAGTGAGTGGTTTTACTGAATATTTCGCGCATTGAGAACGCCTATTGCTGTAAATCTCGTGGCATAGATGCAGGGACTTGTTATTGACAGAACCGAGAGTTAAGCTCCATCTGCGAAAAAGAAGTTGGTTTACATGACGCTGGACTACAAAGGCGAGGCACTGACCATACTGGTGACTCGTAGAATAAAAAACGCAATTGAGACAGTGCGGCATAGCTGCGAATCTCGTTCAAATCCGACTCAGTAGTCCACGTACAACTCAAGATAAGTTTGCCTAAATGTTGATATTCGACTTTGCTTCGCTCCTCGGAACACTTTGGTTCGCGCAAGTGAGTTTGACCCGATCAGCTGAGGCTTTTGTGACCTCAGTTTATGTTCATTCTCTGTTGCACATGGCTCCTCGAGTTGGCTGCAGGCATGGTCACGGTCGGTCGCACAACCAAGGTATCTTTCTCAGAGGATACGTGAACACCACCCCGCATGGCTGACTAAGGGCGAGGTGAAGTCCATTTCGAGTGCAATTCTGGCGCACCTTGTTGATTCAGGTCACCAAATCTCACCGGAAGTAGCTTTCCAGCCCATTTACCGCTTGCCCAGTCGTCAATCCAGAGGAGTCAAATTTCGTATTCTGGCCACCGCGGAAGCGATCGGAATTCGGTTGCGCAATCCACAGTTGTGCGCTCAGAAGAAATTTGTACAGGCCCTGCGGTTACCATGGCCTCCCGTTACCAACTCGACCTCTGCGGAGGTCAATTTTGTCACCTAATTGCCCTCCAATTCACAACCGTGTGACATAATTATGTGACTAATTGCTTTTGATTTTGCTCGCTTGACAACCATGATGATATAAAATGTTATGTAATTGGCCCGATGATGAATAACCGAAAACAGACTGTTCGCCAAAACACCTTTTTACTTCTAAAATGTATAATTATCAGAATACTGTTTCCTTGTTCTAGGCTGACTCACCCGCACGTTTTCGCTTCACACTTACAGTGTTGTAGACTTTTACAGCAGCGTGTGCATGTTAGGAAAATGGTAGGAGCCGGGAAACCTCGCGAGGGCTTACCGATATGGCCGCGTTGTAGCTTGTGCGTGTGGTGCTGTTCTCTCTCTGGGCAGCTCGAGGGAGGGGTGTCGGTGGTTCCAGGTAAGAGCTGTGCATGACTAATGTATCTCTATAGTAGCGATTTGTGTATGAGGTGATACTAGAAAAGCTCGACGTGTGCTCGGATTCATTGTAGCTCTCGGTTTGCTGCAAAGGGTGAGTTGGAACAATTTGAGGTGGGCTAGAGTGGTGTGGACTATCAGAATGTGCGGTGCGGTTTTAGTTCATCTCTCGTGTGTGGCTGTGTGGAATAGTTCTCTGAGAGTTGTGCTGGATGGGCCGGGAGGGGGCGTGCGGAGTGGGTGTGATTGTGTTAAAATATTAGTCGTCTTGGTGTAACCGTAGGGGGATCGAATGAGACAGCTGGTACAGACCACTTCGACGGTGGGTAACAATGTGGGCGCGAGGGTGAGCGTGTTGTGAGTAAGAATCGCGCGGTGTTGCGAGGCGCGAGCGTGGTAGGCCATGGATCGGTCGTTGCCTGCTTTGCAAGAGGGGCGTGAAGCGCGCACGAAAGTGGTTGGAGCGTGGGTGGGGAGCGTCGAAGTGCGTGCTCGGTGGGGCGCGAGCTGAGTAGAAGAGATAGAAGCTCGTGTAGTAGGATGTGGCTGAGGTGGTGGGATGAGATGATAGATAGAGAGTGGCTAGTGGTGGGAAGTTTAATTAAGGTGTTTGTGGTGTCCGTTGGTGAGTGTGTGGCGAGGTGTGGATGAGTGAGAGAGATGAGTGTCGACACGTGTCTGTGGTACGGGATAGGGATGTCCGGCTCGTTAGTTAGTGCTCGGTCAGGGGGGTGGGGTGGCTTCCTGTCAATATAGAACTCATATACATCTAAATTTGATGCATGTACGAGAACTGTCTAGCGACTATATATGTGGTAAGAGACCGAATGAGAAGTCTTCTCGAGCGCTGTGCGTTGTGTTGGAAGGGATAGGAGTGTGAAGAGTTTAGTGGGAAGCGAGGTAGGCTGGTATAATAGTCTGCGGAGGTGATGTTGGCAGGACCTGGTGGTGCAGAGTCAGGACGCCTCTCAGACGTTTATCATGTGGTTTTGACTCTCGGTGTCAGTGCACGGAGTTTAAAGCCACGGACAGTTAGGATATTTTGGGACAACAGAGACAAACGTGATTATGGGGTGGGGAATACGCAGTGTGGGTCGTAGCGGAGTAATGAGTGGTGGGGTGTGAATGGTGAGTGCGGGCATGTAGATGGGTGGTGGTTGATCTCGAACTTGTGTTGCTCTACAAACAGCTGCGTCGATAAGGTTCGTTGTGAGCAGGTTCGAACGTGTCGGAACGAAACGTACTGTGCACAGCATAGTGAGTCAACTTGATGTTCTGTTATCCGAGTGCTTAGGAACCTCTGACGCGGGATTTTGAATTGTGATTTGACTGAGTTGAGTCTGGTACCTCATCAACTGTTTCAACCATTTCGAGTTAGGTCCGGTCAATTGCTGTGACAGTTGTCGATCTGTGCTGGTGATTTGTGTCAGGCGTAACAACACAGTTGCATACACATGAACCAGAGCAGACTTTAAGTTGTGCTTCAGATCGTTTGTCAGATGCTTACTTTTTTATTTGCAAAAATAAAACTATCTCCTACTGAACCGTTCGAATTGACTCATTGTTCTTCTTCACCTTCTTGTGAGTCTCGATGAGAAACCATTTACCAGTATGAACGGCCATCTGATCACCCGTTTCTCCATGAACGTGAACTTGGTCCGCGTGAATAGTTTGTTATGCACTTCGTGTACCAATTCACTTGCAGTTGCGATAACGCCTACATAGACAGAACAGGTTAACAGTTATGCCAGCAAGCAGCAGAACGTGTCCGGAAATGGTCAACCCAACGGATGAAATGGCGATAAATGTTTGGCGATGCGAACACCCTCATGACTGATTGTATCATCTCTGCGAGGCTCATGGTTGTCTTCAACTGCCCCAGTTGCATCTGCCATGTCATTTACGCCCAGTACTACCGCCAGAACGCAGTTGTCATATGATCTGTCACTGCTATGGCGTCGTATCGCATGAACGACCTTGCCGATACAGCGTACTTATTTGTTCAGCTGCCTATCGAACTATCATTGCACCATGCCGACACGTTCGCTCCGGCGTAATCAACTTACTTTCATGCAGTACATCTGAAGTTAAAAATAGATCGTGATCGAGGCTGTTTACCTAAGCAAATCGGAAAACTCGAAATATATTAGGCGCACGGCCGGTCATACTGCTGCAGGTCACCAGTTGATCAACAGATAGCTAACGCACGTTCATTTGTAGTATACCAGTGGGTCGGTTTTCGCGAACCTCGCGCTGCACACCGATTACGTTACACGGATTAGAGTGTAGGTTGGCGAACTTATCTGGGTGGCCGTCAGGCATGAAGGCTACGTGTTAAACACTAAAATTTACGTAAGTTGTCCATTACGTACATCTGTAGAATTAAACTGAATAATATTGTTTATTATGACAGTATTCTATTGACTGAGTGGCTGAATAATTCTTACAATTATCTATTACCACTTAGTCCGAACCAGTGACAGTGCAGTGTTAAACTGGTGATGAGCAACAAAACGAAGACCAAACTGACGCCACTGCTACAAAACGATTACCCGTAGTCATGATAGCAATACAAGTTGAACGGCAGTAGTATAGCATGATCGCTCCTACTCACTACACTATTTTTAATCTTTCTGTTGGTTGTTGGCAAGAATAGGGACTACAAAGTGGTTCCACATTACCCCGAAGAATTAAAAAAATCATTGACGATTTGAGGTTACAAGAAACAAAATACCAAATCGTAGATGGGAAAAAGTGACTCTGAAACGGTTGTCGTCAGACCAGTCGGAGCGTTTCCCGCACTTGATACCGACTGAGTTGACGGCTTCTGTCCTGGTTTGTTTCTTGAACTATTGCCCCATACTGTCAGTGGTGGTGGATACGGGAGCGTCTTCAAGACGAACGGCAATTACACGCTGAAAAGTCGACCCTGTCTCTGAATTCAGCAGCGTTTTAACATACAAGTTTCGCCGCCGTCCAGAGGACCTCAAATAAACTGGCCTGAAAAAGTGAATAAAAACTTGGTCCTGACCGGCCTGTGGTCCGTGTTACATTCAGCTTTGCAAATGGCCTGCGTGATACGTACTTCGTAAATTTCGCGTTGTTGCACGATTGAGTTGTCCGGCCAACGATGATGACCACTCCATTGGTGAGTTCACGTTGTGCTAATGCTTGTGCTCATTTGAAATCAGGTGTTTGTGATAGCCAGCTCGTGAGTAGCACACAGGTGGAGCAGACGATCACCGTTCTCATTGACTGAACCAACGCCGTAGGGTCCGAGGACTCCCGGCCAAGCTACTGAGTCGCGCTCCGACTCGACGTTGAAATCACGCGGGGCAAACAGTCGACCACTCATAGATGTCAAGCGGTTTGTGGCAGACAGTTGGTCATATAATTGTTCTTTTGGATTATCGGTATGTTGCATAGTTGAACCATAAACACTAATGAACTCAACAGACTTACCTTGAAGGAGGTGCAGACGCAAAGAGATGATCCAAGGGCTGATGCCATGTCCTTCGTCTATAGTCACAGAATTGGTGCGGTCAACAACTGCGAAACAGGCACCGTGCCCCCGCGCCGGATAACCAACCGAATAGAAGGTGTATACAGCACCTGCTTCCTGAAGATTATTTTGTTTTGCAAGCCTTGTCCCATTCAAGACCGTGATCACGAGGTCGTAGTGACTCAGCTCCATGGTGACCAGTCTAGTGCGGCGTTCCACTCGTCCAATGCTGCCTTGATCCGGTAGCGTACGCATGTTTCATTTACCGACGGACACCGCCCTGCATCCGTGATCGAGTCTCGCCTTGACATATGAGACCTCAGATTGGGATCTTTTATTCAAATCCATGAGAGCATATGTCGTTCTGGTCTTACGTGTATTGTTCGGCCCTACCAGGTTCATCTACCGAGATAGGCCAAACGGAAACGTCAGACGAAAGTCAGTTGTGCTCACAGTTGTCTGTCGCACTGGTGACTACGTACGAGTGCTTGGGTAGTGAGGCAAAGTTGTGTGAATATCCAGCGAGACTGCTGTCTTCTGAATTTGGGAAGAGGAGATTAGAAAAGAGACCATCAATCAACAACAACCTGATCGCCAACGGCTGTCCGTGATCGCCGGCGTATTGTCATGTACGACGGAACAACACAATATTTTCCATAAATTTTATTTTACTTATAGTACATTTGTTGTGCACATCTGCAATCGGAATGAGACGTCGATGTATTATTCGCCACTCCCTGAGGCTGTTTTAGCCCCTCTGTCAAGTGCATCATACCGTTGAGTTACTGGCTTCGGGTAGGCTTCCTCAACCAAACCATGCACCCTCTTCTCATGAAAACCAAGTTTGTAAGTCACAAGTC
>LOND01000406.1:0-10566 GCA_014220965.1 Paragonimus kellicotti
ATCTCTGAACGAGCCAATGAGATAGAGAAGGCATTTTGTCAGGAAAGTAAACTGTGAGGAATGGTTCAACCGGTCTTCCAACAGTGGATGATGGGATTCTGTGGTTAGTTGTGGCGTTCTCTACTGTCCTTGCCCAAAAGCCGGAGTGACTTTGGATCCCAAATTGTTGAAACGCAATAAGGCCGCAGGTCCGGACCTTATTTCCCCAATTCTTTTCAGAAATGATGGTAAGAGATTGTTATCTGAACTGGCCATGCTCTCGATTCATAAATAATACCGAAGAAGTGCTTCGTGCTTGATGCTCATCGACTGTCATTTCCATTATCAAAATAGGTGTCATGACATGGGACAACCATGGGATGTTAGCCTTACGCGTACCACTGGTAGTCTGTTCACAGGCTTCATGATGCGACGATTCTGAATCGCAGAGAACCAGATAAGAGGAGACTGGCAGGTTTCCGGTTTGGTCGAGGATGTGTCCATTGTGTTTACACCTTCATTTACAAGTCAACGATTGTGGTACTTTGAGACTTGAAGGCTGCTTTCGGTTTAGTTGCCAGACATGCCCTCCGTCACAAAGGAGTCCCAGTGGTGTGTTTCAATTTATTGGAGTCGCTGTACGTCCGTCTTTAGTACAGCATGAGCACTTTATGTGTTGCTATCTCAAGCGTTCTTCACTTCAAATGGCGTTCGAGATGCGCGTTCGATGCCCTACTCTTCTTCAACTGTTTAGTAAATGATATTCTGATGGGAGCGTTCGGAGATTTTGAGGATCTCAGAGTGGGGTTTCTGCCGAGCAGGAAGCTAACTGATACTGAGTATACTAACGAAATTGCTCTACTTAGTTCTTTTCGTTGGTCAACTAATCACGTTGCATAGCCTGCGATGGTTGGGTCACGTACTCCGCATGTCAGCCAAGCGTTTACCGTACTGGGCATCAAATACTGAGGCCACCAACACTTAGGTGAAACCACATGGTGGTCAAGCAACAACGTTGCCACGAAATATGAAGACGATGACTGTTCCACTGAATGAAGTGGTTGGGTGTCGCCTGCCTGGCTGGGGTCCTCGTGATTACTCAAAACGCTGGTTAGAGACGCTATCCGAGATGGCAGTGTGTCGCAATCATTTGGCGTACCTGCATTCCATACCATTTCTAGTTCTTCCGCTTAGACTTCTATTAATTTTCAACCTTCTTAGTAACGTTTTCTTCTAGGATATTCCACGTCACTGTTGAGGTGAGCGGCAGCCCGAGCCACAGTACCTTTTGGTCAGGCTCATGGCTGATATGATGATGATGAGTACACCCCTCACTGTCGTCTTATATACGCGACCTTCAGGTTTCAAAGAGATGATTCTTTATCGCCGGGTGTGTCCTGTCTTGGCGATTACCACTCTTGTTTCAGGGATACGCGCTTCTGTTTCATCCTCTACACGTCTGCCGATGCGGATGTAACTTCCTAAGTACACAAACCGGTCAACAACCCCATGATTTCATTATCTAACATTAAATCTACGTAATCACAACAATCTTGCAGAAGCACTGCATTTTGAGGCTGCAAAGCGCATTCCGAAGTACTTAGCAGAACGCGAAATAGCGTCCAGCGTTGTTTGTGCCGCTTGAAAGTTGTCAAACAGCAACACCTTGTCGTCAGCATAATCAAGATCAGTCAGTCTTTCACCAGGTAGGAGGTCCACGCCGGCATCATTGAGTACCACAGATAGTTACCCATTATTTCAACCACCAAAAAGTCAAACAGAACGTATTTCCGTATGGTTCCAAAAGAGGGGAGGTGTATTCGCGAGCTTCCACTTGTCGGGTACTATTCCCCGGGAAAAAGATTGAACAGGCGGTTAACCGAGAGTCAGGAAGCTGCTCGACTGAATCACACAAGGCCTTTAGGAATGACGTTTGGTCCAGAGTGGTAACTATTAAGACGCCTGAGCTGGGACTATACTACTGAGGAATATGCGTTCGCCGTGTCAGCGCTATGTCAGTGAAAATCTATGCGTAAGGACTGTAAAGTGACTGTGCAAAAATGCTATTATAAAGCTTTGCTTGCTTGTCCAAATGGAAGAACTAATGACAAACCAACCAATCTAGATTACCATCCATACGATCGCAGACATGGAGGTTGTTACTAGTAAAACTATTGAACGTATATATGCCTACAGAAGCTTACGAATGTTCACAACTGTGTTTACATTCAGTTTCCATTAGCAGATGGTTCGGGTTCCCATGTGATCCCCGCCACATCAGTAACTTATGGAGATATCAGGTTACGACTGTCCCTGCAACCATAAAATCTCTGGGTATTTTCTTAAGTTGACTATACCTTGGTTGACGCTACTATTTTGCTGTCCCGTGAGTTTCAGGAAACCTTACCTGGATGACATTTTCTTGAGCTTCAGATCTATTACCGCATCTGTTGCAGCGAAAAGATCGGCTCCAAAAAGCATTTAACCAGTCTCTGGGAACAGTGAAACGGTGCTTCACGATACGGCTGCCAGTATGCACCCCGCACTCTTTCACACTGTCAACTGGTAGGTTATGACCTCCAACTGTCCTGATCATCACAGATGTCAGGTTCTACGTTTTGCTTCTCTCCACGAGTAGTCAACGAAATATCTGCTCCACTTCGACTAGGCACTGTTCTGTCTGACTGTCAACTTCAACCCTTGTGTATACGAACTCCTCTCAATAGTTCCCAGTACAGATTGATCCTTCCAACAAAAAGAACAGTCATGGAACACCCCATTTTTAGACCTCTTAGCCCCCGGGTTGGAGAGTCCTTTTTCCTACATCCTTTTTCAGCACAGCTGAAGCAGCCTCCTTTTCTGTCGTTCCTCCGTGGTGCTGTTCTCAAGGCAGCTACATCCGCTGCCAGCTGCTCCATTGCCTTCTGCAATTTCTTCCAGTGTTTTCTTGTCCGTGCGGCCGTTCACATCCACTGAGGTCTCAGACGTAACCTCCAACTCGCGTGCCATTTTCGTACGCTCGTCAAGACCCATCCACCGGGTGATATAGGCATTACGAACCTGGTCGTGAACCGTCATCGAGAGGCCTTCGGTAAACTGTTCAACGAATGATTGCCATCGTGACTGTTGATCCAGTTCTGGTAAAGCTCGATCTAGTAGTTCTCACAGAGTGGTGGCGAACTCAGAGGGATCCGCCCATCGTCCAGGGCTGGCCGCCTCCGTCCTTCCCGCAGGGCAACCAGCTTTCCACGGTCGGTCTTGACTTCGACCACCTTGACCAGGTTCCTCGGAGCTCTCCAGAAACGTCCGAACGGTTGATATCAATAGAATGGTTGGGAATATAAACGTCACCAACATATTTGTATTAAGGAATGTGCGGCTCGCTAAAAGATCCCGTGTTGTGGTCGCAAAAGACGTTTTGTCTGAGAGGTTTTTATTGCAAGAAATTCATTACAGGTTATGCGAAGACATGGAACGGCGAACGTGTACAGTCATTTGCGTGACCGACGTGTATCTGCACTCGTTAGGCAGGAGTGTATCGTCGTTCGCCTTGGTGCCACGTCCCAATGGCGGATACACTCGGTCCCAATAGTTGTTTCTGGTCCCTCGTTTTCCTGGCGTTGAGTCCTGCCCTTTAGTTCTCGAATGTACGCACTACTCACCAACGAAGGTACAGGTTATACAACAGAAGCAATATCAAATGAGCAGGCTAGTGCAGTCCACTTAATAGGTTGACTAGTTTCGGAGTCTAACCTCTGAAATGCAGCTGACGTCTACTTTCAACCACTCCAACGTCCTGCTTTTGTATGCGTTTTGATCTATCTGGCTTCAAATGCCAATGTTGAGGGCGCCTGTGTGGACCCGCGTTCTAGGCCTAAGCAACGGACCATGAAAACCGTAGACTGGATGGTAAGAAGGAAGACATTCAGGTGAACGTGTTTTCGGATATTGCTATTCAGACCTAAACAGTTGTAAAAAGAGATGGTCGAGTCAGATCGAGATATCGATCGAACTTCTTGTGACGATTCTATTTTACTGTTCACTCAGCAGTTGATGGCTTAATTGGTCCGTTATGCTACGCCGGTCGATTGGAGTGACGGCGCAGGCTATCCATCGACCAGGTCAGTTTGAAGTCGGGTTAGGTGCAACGTCCGAACAGACCAGCCTGCTCCCAACAACCTTGACACTACAGAGCGTCTTCATTTGGACAGCCTTGAATTGGCTTCCTGGCACACGGTAGACCACTCGACATGTTTGATCGGTGTTCATCTAATGTTTATTCGTTTGTTGTGCGACCAACGTAACCTGCTCCACAGGAACGAATGACAGAATAGATGCATATAGATAGGATCTGAACTGATGGTCTAGCTCTGTTATGAAGTCGGAGAACCGAAGTCTTCTGTATTGGATACCTAGTTCAGATACATAGTTCAGATGTCGTATGTACCCTGCTGATTACTTGGTTGGGTCTACCTGTTATCTATTCAGCCTTGTCATTTTTGAGCTACATCCTAATGAATACAGAATTCCTTTCGCATCCTACACTTTAGGTTTCGATGGCGTTCTGCTCATTTTTCTAATGGTAAGTCGTTCCGAGTAACCGTTATCAGAGAGTGATTTTTTTACGAATCCATGCACATTGTTTAGGCTATTCGTTAAGCGAATTATATATCGTCTACCCTCCAGCCAACTCACGAAATACGTCTTACCTTTTGAAGACGCCACACAGTGAAGATTTGTACAGTTATTCTGCGTTAATTAATCACGATGGTTATCAACTTTCCTTTCTCCGCGACTCACGAGCAACTACGACCGAAGGGCATCACCGTGCCCCGTTTAGACGAGCTCCCAAAAATCCGTAAACCTGGTTTGCCACTTCGCATCCTACGATAATTTCATATCCTAAGTTTCTTTCTCTGCAGCAAATTCTGCGTTATATATCACAATAATTCATGCTTTGGATGTTGCGTGGCTATACGCTTCATTGTTACCTTTCACAGTGGCTTACAACTTGCTTCTGTTTTCAAGATTGGGCTCTTCTCGGTCGTTCTTGTGCCGTCAAGTCGTCATTGTTAGAAGTGTCACTGTACATTCGTTTACTATCGTCATGTTGGCGTCTGTTCATCAGTGAACTTATCGATGAACTATGAAATCATTCCTTCGGACTGCGACCTGGTGTCCGACACAACCTGCTCGTCCCATGTTCTACCGGACACTACTAACATGTTTGATACCGGGACTGACCCAATCTCATCGAGCAATCTCAGTCCACCCTATTCTGTTGTTGACGATTTGAGTTCTACTAGTTCTGTTGCTGATCAATACATGCCTCGTACTTGTCGTGCGCCTATTCAGCCACAAGTAAACAAACCCAAACTAGGTACCTATGAAATCGATCGGACAATCGGGAAGGGCATTTTCTCTGTGGTCAAGTTAGCAAGGCACACTATCACCGGCCTGAATGTGAGTCGGAGATCACGTTCCAGACCAATATTGTGTACCTTTTTTCCAGTTGGCCATTAAGCTTATTGACAAGACGCGTTTGGATAATGAAAATTTGATCAAAATCTATCGTGAATCAGAAATTTTGAAGAAACTTCATCACCCCAATATTGTAAGATTGTACCAAGTGAGCAGCAATGTTTGTTTTTCCTATTGTTTCATGACTTTAAAGGTTATGGAAACGCCAAAGTTACTTTGTATTGTGATGGAGTACTTGCCAAACGGCGAGGTGTTCGGTAAGTCTCCACAAGTTCATTTCACTCCGTTCTGTTGCATCGTTACCATATGTTCGTTGGAAACCGGACCTTGACGCGTGGTGACGATCTGTGCATTACGATGACATATACGGTTTAAATGGACGGTGTGATAATCACATCGACCGAGCCACTCACGGCGTTTATGACGAAATACGATCTATTGGTCTTCCAGTCTGGATGTTGGAATGTTGCGGGCTTCCCATACCGGACAAACGGCACAAATTCTAGTTCACTTTCGTCTACTCATTACAGACTTTCGACCTAGGAGCTTTAGTTGAGAATCTGAATTGACGTTTTCTCTGAGCCTGTGCGTCATAGCTGTATTTCAGCCTGTATACAACCAGGACATTTGGTACAACAAGCAATCCACTACTCCATTAGTCATCTGGACTATGAAACTGAATCGCCTAACCTGCCGTATGCAACAGGGTTGAGTGGGCGACCATCTCCTTACTGTATTTTTCTACCGAGCTTTCTGACCATCTGTTACGACCCCCTTGATAGAGAAAGACAAGAACAAACACAAAGACCACGAGCAGTATCTCTATCACGAACGAACGCAACGATATTGCAAAACTGCACGAAAATCAGAGCGCAAATATCGGAACCCAACTCTCGCAACTTAGAACCCCTAAACAAGTAAAGAAAAAGACAACTTTCAAACGAACTATTTGCTGCTCAGCCCGAAAATGGTGGTTTACAACAACCGTATTTATAGCCTAGGTTATAAACTTGAAAGTGGGTCGCACACACGTGGCAAGTTTGGTTTGAACGATGGTGAGCAACCACTGCAGCTTCGTGTTAAGTTCCGTTTATTATTGATAAGCCTCCGTTTCGTATACAAGACACATAACTGCACCACTCGACGCCCTTCTGGATACTTGCCAACACTCGCCTTCGCGCTGTCAGACTGAAACGTACAGTGAGAACATCGATAAATGCTCATGACGAACACCGTCTCGTTGTTGTTGTTGCGGTATGTGCTGTCAACAGCTGTTCTCCGAACACAGCCAGAGATTGAATTTATTACCATCTCGCTAACCTTGTGTAAGCTGCGCAACACACAGACACTGTAGTACTTGCTGGAAATTGGAGCGATCAAGCAGGCGAGCTAAGTGCTGATGAATGTGACTTTGGTAGACAGCACTCTTACGGTAAGCGTTTGCTACAGCTTTGTGTTGTTTCCTGCAAGTACTCATTTTCGGCGTTCTGGACGTCAATGTAGAACCTGGCGACTTCTGTCACCAAGTTAATCGTGGGCACAGCTTGACCGTATTGTCGTCACTATTTATGGGGCCTGATTTCTTCCAAGATTAAAACAGTCTGGAACAATTGTTGGGAGTCCGATCATTCAGTGGCGCATGCCAAGTTCGCTCTACCTTTTTGGTGGTCGTTAAGTACAGATTAACAAATGAAAACTAACAGAGGCATTGACATACTGCACCTACCAGGGCGCGTTTATCTCAAGTTTACAACTAAATCCACGGGACAGTATTGAAGCACTTGAACACGTACACGGCATGCAAACCATAGTTGTGGTCTGCTTCTTGTGGCACTACTGCTCGTTCAGCTACCAACCGCTGGGTTACTACGCGACCACTGCAACTTCTTGACGCTCTCCGGAATATTCCACACCAGCAACGGGTGCAATTTGTTGTGTTTGTGAACGAGTTCATTTGTCTCACACGATGAGCGCGTGAGAGAAAGAAAACGAATTTACCGCAATGGTGGCTTTATTCAGTTTACAACGGAGCCGGGAGGGTTGAAAAAATCAAGTATTAAATGTGTTAGAGCATGTAGTGTAAATGTAATACTATCAGTTTTTATAGTCACAAGTTACACCACATTTACCACCGCTCAGGTAACAGGATACAGCATCCGAAGTATATAAAAAAGCACGGTTCTTTGGAACGTAAACAATAAAGACGTACACGTTACTGTTTTTCTGTGCGGTCACTAAATTATCAGAGCAAGTGGGATCACTATTACATAATTCATTTGATCCATCAACTCTGTCTGTATGCCATGATTCGTGAGCAAATTGTTGACTAAAATCTATTAACTCCACTTCTTCCCTCAACGAGTTGAATTTGGATTAATTAACAAACTTCCGAAAAAGAATTGGACCAGGCTCAGCGAGCCAAACTGGTAGAGTTGTACCGGACGTTGAACTACGCTTATATGCATACAGCCGCTCATGTGGAGTAGCACTGGTCGAGATACAGAGCAAATATGTGGTATAACGTAAGGAATCACGTGGCACGGACTCACTTCGCAGTTGGAAGGCTTTGCGACCTTAGAGGAAGTGTAATGGCACGCCAAAGATTGCCGTTGGGACGCTCGACTTGTTCCTTCGTTTGTATATTGTAAGCTGTGGTACGACTAGATGTTTCGCCCTTTTTCAGAAGAAATATCCAAAGATCTGCTGATAAGGAAAGATGTTCCCCAATTGTGGTGTATGTACGACGGTGTTGCGAAGATAGAAAACAAATGGCACAGACAGTGCTTAATCGTTCAAGAAGTCATTTCAAGGCAAACGAAAGCAAAGGAAAAACGAGAGTACTCATCGATTACACTAATGTGACGATTGCGACTCACTGATGGTAGCGGTCTCTTGAAATGTGTACTTAACTTCTCATAAAGTTGCATCCCTTTAATAAGTTTAAGGGAAGGACGATAAAAAATCGGGGTTTCAATTCACAAGTAGCATGTTTGTTGATGATACAGTGCACCTCGTATCTACAGAATGGAAGATTACGAGATCGCACAATGTGCATCAACTGAAGAACATCGGGATGGCACAACGGTTTATGTGGAGCCCTCAAATCGAGACCCAATTGTGAGGAGCCACAATAAATTTGGGAAAAAGCATCAGCAACTTGGTTATCTTTTCCAGAATCATTAATAAAGTCATACTTATAAGGAGAGAGTTCGATCCTCTAGCGCAGGATTTTGTCGTTATTCACTCTTCCATTGCGTGTTTGATCGAGCATAAGTGCGACTGACCGCTGATCAGTTAACAGGTGAAAGTGTCATCCGAGAAGATAGTGCCTCCACTTCTGAATGGCTCCTACTATAGGTTGCGCTTCCTTTTCAATTGAAGAGTGGTGCTTCTCACTGTTAGAGAGTGTTCGAGAAAAGAAGGCAACCGGTTTGCCGTTTTGATTAAGTGTAGCAGCAATGGAAACATCGGAAGCATCCGTTTCAACGATCAAAGGAACTATGGGGTTAATTGTAACGTAATTATAATTGCCTTTTCAGATTTTCAAAAGCAGCTTGATCCTCGGGTGTTAACAGGAACGCTCTGTTACGTACCACAGGATGTACCTTGTCAGAAAACTGTGCGATTCATTGGGATTATTAGGTAAACAACCCGTCAACTCGCTGCTGTGATTTAATATATTTGGGCGGAGCTAGATTCCGAAGAAGTTTGAAAAGATCAGGATTTGACTTTATGACTCCATGAGACACTTCGCACCCTAGTAACCTAATGTACCTGGAAGAGATCACACTTTTGGAATCATTAGAAGTGAATTCCGGAAGCTTGGACCATTTCCATAAAGTTAAGCAGATTCTCATAATATTCTTCGACAGTTTTCCCACGTGTAACATTTTCGGAAATGCTACAGCCTTCATTATCAGCCCATCGATTAGGCACTCCATTAATGACGCCAAACGGAATACGGTAAAATTTATACAATTTTCCACAAGCGTCGAATGCAGTGTATGGCTTGTCTTTTTTAACAATATGCTGTTTCTAAATCTTAAGTGCTGAATATCTCATATTGTGCAATTTTCTCGACTAGTTCATCAATCTTTGGAAGAAGATAAACGTCCAAGAAAGTAAACCGGTTGATCGTTTGACTGTAATCAACAACCATTCTTTTCTTCTGACGTTCATTGAAGGTAACCAAGACCTGTCACGCCACGGGGAATCGGATAGTTCGATCTCCCCGTCCTTGATCAACCGATCGATTTCATTTCGGACGTATCATTCCTCGTCGCGAAAATTACATGGGGATTTCGTTGCAGTATGCTTGCAATCGGGTGAAGGATTGTCAAACGGCGGCGAACCGTGAGCACAAAATAGACCATAGAGTGAGGAAGGCAGTTTCGATCCACTAAAAAGAATCTCGGTATATTGGTGAAGTTTCAAAAAATCATGACGGATGAGGACATCTGCACAAAATTCCACACTTATGGCAGTGTATCGTCCGACCCTCAACAACTTAAATGAGCTGCGACAAGGTTGTCTTTCCTATCCGGCCTTGCAGCGGACATATTCTTATAGTGATCCTTGGCAGACTACACATGTTGGTGTGAAAATGTTCACCAGCGCCCGGCTTCCCGATGCGAGATGAACAGTTGATGGCTTGGCGCAGAGAAACATAGTTTTTCACCAAGGTGTTGTAAATCGGGTTCTTCCATCGGGCTGGAGCCCTCGCGTATCAGATTGTCAGTTGTTCGAGATTTTAAGTGAAATGGCGGCTGATCAGGCTTAGTGACTTGTTTGTTGTTTTTGTTCGGTCGAGTTGTCTGTAAAGTAGATAAACTTAATGACGCGGGGAGGTGGAAGCCCTAAGGCAGCTGTCTTCCTAATGATGCCTTACTTTTCCCCACAGTTCGGTTGTTTGTTTGTAAGGCGTGAGCACCTTGGTTTTGAATGTTGAATGTTTAAATGTATACTTAGTCATTTTTTAGTGATTAGGTCCCTTCTCTTCCCCTTCTGTGTTTTTCTTGTTGTACACGGTTCGCTTCTTTTTCATCATGGTTATGTGGCAGCTAAACATCAGTGAGAACCATCGATGTATTGCTGTTTTTTATGATA
>LOND01000406.1:32410-45067 GCA_014220965.1 Paragonimus kellicotti
CGACGGATCTTGGAACATCGGCACTCTTATAGGCAGCCGACGGTCTTTTGGACCTGAAGGCTGCTTTCGATTCAGTTGCTCGTAACGTTCTCTGGAACTGTCTTCTTCGCAAGGGAGTACCAGGGAAATACGTGAATCTGTTGAGATCACTGTATGCTCACTCTGCAAGCAGGGTGAGAGTTTATGGACAACTGTCTCGGGCGTTCATCACTTCTAGTGGTGTTCGTCAAGGGTGTCCGATTTCCCCCTTCCTGTTCAATTTTGTCATGGACGACATTCTGGAGGGTGCGCTTGAGGAGTCCAGTGAACTTGGTGTTGAGCTTCTTCCTGGCGCTCGGTTGACCGATCTGGAGTATGCGGACGACATTGTCTTACTTAGCCCCTCTGCCGAAGACATGCAGACCATGCTGAACAAGGTGAGTGACCGGGCTGGTTTGTATGGAATGCGCTTCGCACCTTCAAAGTGTTGTTTCAAGACTGGGGCATTTCCACTCCTACTTTCTTTATTGCAGGTAATCCGCTTGAGACTGTGGACAGTTTCACATACTTTCGTCAGCTTGTAATATTGCTTGATGAGATATCAACGAGGATAGCAAAGGCACGAGTTGCCTTTGCCAACCTGCGTCATCTGTGGCGTCGAAAAGACGTTCGATTGTCGCTGAAAGGAAGAGTATATAATGCTTGTGTACGTTCTGTTTTGCTCTATGGTTCGGAAACGTGGCCTGTTCACAGCTGAATGTTAACTGACTTGCTGCGTTTGACCATCGTTGTCTTCCGCCAATTAGCCCACATTAAGTGGACTGATCGCGTGAGCAATCAGGCAGTTCGCCGGCGCGTATTCCGGAACGCTCGGGATGCGCGAAATCAGATAGACAGCAATACATCGGTGGTTCACACTGATGCTTGACTGCCACACAACCACGAAGAACAAAGAAAAAAAAAAACTTATATAGGAAGAAAGAAGAAAACAGAGGAGGGGAGGGGAAGTGGACCTAACTACTAAAAATAGCTACGTCTATATTCAAACATACAACATCAAGGCGCCTACACCTTGCAAACAAACAACCGAGCTGTAAGTGAAAGTAAGGCGTCATCAGCAAGACAGCTTCCTTACGGCTTTCACTGCCCCGCATCATTTGCACAGTGCGGTGGTTGGGTCACGTACTCCGCATGCCAGCTGATCGTTTACCGTACCGGGCATTATATACTGAGACCACCAACAGTTGGGTGAAACCACGTGGTGGTCAAGCAACAACGTGGTCACGAAATATGAAGACTGACTGCTCCACTGAGTAAAGTGGGTAGGTGTCGCCTGCCTGGATGGGGTCCTCGTGATCACTCAAACCGCTGGTTAGAGACGCTATCCGAGATGGCGGTGTGTCGCAGTCAATGGCGTACCTGCATCCATACCATTTCTAGTTCTTCCGCTTAGACTTCTATTAATTTTCAACCTTCTTAGTAACGTTTTCTTCTAGGATATTCCACGTCACTGTTGAGGTGAGCGGCAGCCCGAGCCACAGTACCTTTTGGTCAGGCTCATGGCTGTTATGATGATGAATGTTACCCCTCGAACTGCAGTGAGTCGACGAAGTACAATGGATGCCAGAACCCTAGTAATGACTGGGTCAAGCTAATCCCCCTATGGTTTTCGCAAGAGCCCCTGATACCTTTCTTGAATATGGGAACTATTATCGAGCACCCCTAGCACAGGTGGATGATCTCTGGTCTACACAAATTGAAACAACTGCGTCAAGATCTCTACTAAAGCTTCCGTACCTTCTTTGAAGTGTAGCGGCATCAGATCATCTGGGCTCGCAACCCTCTTACGTTTGAGAGTCGAAATGCAATTGCGGACCTGAGTCTCAGTTACTGTTGCTAAATCTACTGCGAAGCACATTTTGTCTGTCTGCAACACACGGTAGAAGCAGCAAGCCAGTTAAATTGGCTCTCAAAATGTTCCGCCCACCGCTCTAACCCTCTGGACTTATTATGGATGTGTGTGCCATCTCTCTTGCTGATAGCCTCACTAACAAATGGTCACCAATAGCACGAACAAGCTTGAAGAGTGTGCCGGTGTTCCCTGAGGCAAAAGCGGTCTTCCATTTCCTTAACTTTTTCCACTAACCAAGCCTCACGATCAGCCTTTAGACTACGTTTCAGTTTCCTACGGATATCTCTCCTAGACTTGTTATGTGAACTGCCAGAAGGAATGTTCCGTCTGGCTTCTAACAACTTCAGGGATTTCTCCGAGATCCAATGTTTGTTCGACTCACGAACCTCTGATCTGCATGCTACAATACCTGCTTCACGAATGGCTTGTGAGATCTCGATCCAGCACTTATTAGGATCTTCGGGATGAGAACTACTAGGCTTGCATTCTAGGATAGTTTGGCACTTATGCCTTACTAACTGTATAGGCAGTCTTCCACACATCCAGCCGTTGTAATCGGTGGGGTCGTTGTCCAGCCAAAATAAGAACAAAACGGCAACGTACAAACGCACGATCTGAATCCAAATGTGTGTTCCGATATGAACGACAGTCCTGAATGAAGCTCCGCAATTGATAACTTACGGCTATGTGATCTATCTGAGACCAGGTCCTGATTCGGAGAAGGAGGGCGCCAAGTATAACAATGACGTGCACGATGCCTAAAACTAGTGCTGGCTAAAAATAGCTTATGCTCAGCGCACAGCTGTAACAGTCGCCCGCCATTATCCGAGCGATGTGATGCTATCCCAAACCTGCCACCTAAACGAGACTCGGCCTCACCAAGGCGGCCGACCTGGGCGTTCATATCTCCGGCCAGAACGACTATATCAGAACCATGTGTCGACCGAAGGAGAGCGGCCAGATCCGAATAAAAGGCGTCCTTGACGCCAGCGTCACCACAGTCGGTTGGAGCATAGGCAGATACAATGAAAAGATTTCTGAGGGTTTGCGTCTAGAGCTGGTTTTAACAGAACCTGCCAAGCGGACGGCACAAAGTCTACTGTTAACAGGAATCCAATCTACTAATGCGGCTGCGGTCGTCGTGCTGAGGACTATACCTACTCCAGCCTGACCTGTAACAGCGGCTGTGGAGTCACCCGAAGTGTATAACCAGTATCGGGTAGACAATGCGGGTGCTGTTAGTTCCATACGTTGACTACTGTCATGGATTCTAGTCTCTGAAACACAACAGACATCGACATTTAACGAGTCTAACGTTCGTGCGAGAGCGGCTTGCTGACCTGTTTTAGCGTGCGAACGTTGAAGGCACCTATATTAATTCGCGTTCTAGGTCTAAGCAAGGGACGAGGGAGGCCTGAAGCTGAAAGGCAAGAGACGGAACTTACCGGCTCAGTGTTACCACAGTTAGCTACATCTGTTGTGGGACCTGTAGAGTAATTATCAGAAATGGAGGTCGGGAGGGGCCTGAGAGCTAAATTTGATAGGACAGTGGGGGAGGGGTCAGCAGTAGCATGTTTCGTCCTATCCACCCTGCTGTATGCAGCAGATAGGGCGACCCGGTTTATACTGCGAGACGGCCGATGCAGTATGAAATTACTTGTGTTGTGAATATTCATGGTTGTGTGTGGGCTGAGATACTGCCAGGACGCCCAGACCTAGACAGGAGAACGATTAGGGTTCTCAACCAAAGCCTTTGGCTCAAAAGCCTGTACCGCAAGGCAGCGGTTGGGTGGCAATGTACCAGAACTGGTACTTTTTCCGGAAAAAGATGCCAACCTTCTTCCAACCCCCAACCTGGAGGACCAGGAGACTGGTTTGTCAGACCTCTACCCATTGGCCTGCCTGGTATGAGTATCTCGGTGTGGTGTCACACCGTCCAGTTTAGCCCAATAGGTCATCGAGATGCGCAAGCCGTCACACCACGTCAAGGTCCAGTCTCGTTGTGACTACTTACAACTGCACAACACATTCGCCGTGCTCAGTTTCCCCATCCAATTAATTCCGCTACGGTTAGAATAATGGGCGATCATGTGTATCACCCACAGAAGGAGAACACTAAATTCCTACCTATATCTACTTGACCAACGAACGTTAGGCCATCACATTAGCTGAACTTCACTACTGCATTTCGGAGTTACCGTACCTTTTTGTCACGGCCATTTTCCCACTTTTATCCCTAGTTCTTCACAAGCTCCGTGCTGTTAACTTACAGCTGTCCACTAGCATTCTTACCTTTGTTATGATAATAGTTTTTATCATCTTGTTCTGAAGATGGGTATTACAAAAGCCTTGGCGTGACCCTACAGTTTTGTCGTGGGTGCGTTTCCATTTCAGTACCGTTCTTCGAAGTGCTCCAATACTATCATTGTGGTATTAGTGTTAAACTTGTCAGTGCTATTTGTGAAGTTGTTCTTCGGTTTACATACTTTGGATGTCATCTCTCGAATTCCACGAGTGTGGACAGTAGAATTGGAACTTCTATGATTATTGCAACTTATCTTTGTCATCAAAGACTATTTCACTTATCCGTTTGTGTCGTACTCGTCAGACCGCAGTTAATTCAGTTTTTTCCCCAACCGCGAGGGGTGGTTACCAACGGTTGAAAATGTTATGCATATTATGCTCTTCGGTCTTCACTGTTTACGGCATCTGTGAACAGTAATATAGAGCTAGTCCTGTGGTGAAATGTTTCACGCAACACATGCGCGTTTCTGGCTGTTTCTGTTAGTTCTGTCTTCTGGACGCGATATCAGTCACCTTCCATCTCCGATCGTGTGTGATATACACGAAGGTCAATGCTGAAAACCACTCCGTTTTACATGTTGTTAGTGTCTAGCATTTCTTAAGATTCAGGGTTTACGGGAGGTACACCTGAGGATTTTGTTTAATCAAGATTGAGAACAGTCATTTTTTTGTCGATGCATTTATCAGCTGGCTGCGCGTTTTTCTTCATCGACAGCGACACGTTTGTGGTTCATACTGTTGATTTATTCCTACTCAGCCATCAATGTCCAAGTTGCTACACCTCGCAACTAAATAGCTGAATTGTGAAAGGTGCGGTTTCTGCAAGTCGATTTTCTTACTATTCCACCTCCTTAGGCGTCTTGAATTCAAAGACCGCGCGTCTAAGCAGAGACACCATTCACGACACTGAACACGATTAACTGTCATTTATCTTGGTGTCTCCATCCATTGACAGTATAAACCACGAGAACCCTGTTCTGAGGGGCAAACGCCACCTGTTTTGCGTAACCCGTCGGTATTTGTCTTCATTTGTTTCTATCATTACGTGTCCACCTCTCGCCGTACGCTAATCGGTTCCAATTTCATCTGAAAGTGATTGGCGTGGTGAGAAAGTAGTTAACCTCCCCCAGTGCATCATCCACACATCTAAGTCTGTGCTGGTTGAAGATCAACAATTGTACCAACCTTACCACTGAATTTACTCTCTTTTTCTCATCTTTATCCACCCACTGGTGCCCCGCGATACATATGATTGAATTGTGACTTCAGTGATCGAATTTTTGAGCGTCAGTGCTTCAAAGTCAACTAGTAATGCTGCCATTCTGGTCACCTTAAATACACGCTCTTTAACTCTCACCGAAGTACCTCTCTGTCATCATTAACGAGCTGGATTAACGAAAGTCTCTAAATTTTTCAAACACTTGCCTATATTTTATTACCCCTGTTCTCGCTGCTACCAGTGCACCTTCTTTAGCACATGTTCGACTTTTCCCTGATCTTCATTTTGACAGTGTACGTGTAAAATTGGACTAATAAAACGTCGTTTGACATGTTTTACTGAGAATTGTTAGCACTAGCTTCTGGGCAATGTGCCAAGTAGTTTGCTGTGTGATAAAGACTGTGACGTTTTAAGTGGCAGGTTGTTTTCTATTGTGAACATGTGATCTGGTGTTCGTCTGATGTCTTGGATGCCTTGAGCTGCTTATCCAATTTCCGATAGTGGTGCCACCTTTCCACATCGACTGCTGTTTATTCACACTTTTGTTTGTGGTCTAATCGGCTGTATGTGTAAATCACATTAAAATCATGTTTGGCTCATCGATTTTTAATTTTTCATTACTGTGAGGATGATCACCCGGCGAATACTGTGCTTGCGTGTATGCGCCATAATGGGTAGTCTTAGTAATTACCCTTTACTTGGCACCGCCCCTTAAGATATTCGCGCCGAGTTGAATACGGCTTAAGTTTGCTCCCGCTTCCACCTTCATAGGGACTTTCCGATTTTCCACTTTCCTCACTAGAGTTCACTAGTAGTGCATATCCTTCCAGTGACCGGATGTTGTGCTCCGATTTATCTGTATCCGAGACGTGCGTGTTGGCCATTACACAATCGACTCCACATAGACAAATCCAACTCCTCACATCGATATATCAAGTCACAGCCGCCTTTGAAAGATGCTCAGTTTACCCAATTATCTTTAGGGGTTACGGAATAACTGTCTCGTTAATTCCGCTTTGTATTTGCGTGATGTGGATTTGCCACAATGGCTGATTTCATTTAGCGTTCTGGGTGATTGTGGACGAAGGTTTTGATTATTTCAATCGAATTGCCGTCCACATTTGACTGCAGCTTCCGCATTCTGATAAATTTTGCTGGCCGGTCTAGTTTCGGTCTACCTTTTTAAATGTGATT
Source organism: Paragonimus kellicotti (assembly GCA_014220965.1). Lineage (NCBI taxonomy): Eukaryota > Metazoa > Platyhelminthes > Trematoda > Plagiorchiida > Troglotrematidae > Paragonimus > Paragonimus kellicotti. The sequence goes on from LOND01000406.1 coordinate 39,019, forward strand.
TTAGGAAACAAATCCTGAATCACTTGACTGCTTCTTACATTTTCACTGTTTGGTCTGTACGCCTACTTTGTCGTTATCCCGTGATGATGCTTGTCTGTGTTCAGTTGTATAGCCCGGCTACACCACTATCACGTGATCGGACGTTCGACTATGCTAGGTTATCCACCCCTGGGATTCTGGCTGAATCACTAATCTTTTCGGTTAAACGCGTTCTTTTTCGACCTTCTCTGTCTGGTTTTCCGAGACCTTGAGGCTGGTATGGGTGTCCTCACCGTATCCGAGGGGAGGATAAAGGGATAGCTGAACATCAATACGAGTTCAGTTTGCATCGGATTGTTGCACACTGAATGATTTTTTCTTGGATAACTGGTGAGTGATCGGGGATTTCTTTGACCCCAAGTTGAACATCACCCATTTTTTATCGCCGCCTTCGCATTCAGGTAGACTTTCCAGCCAGTTTTTTTTCCGAAACGAAGCGTACTAACCGGTTTTCATTCTTGTTGGTGCTTGTTAGTAGTGCCATGGCCGGGACTAGGACCTTGGTCATGTCTTCGTAAGGCGACCGTGTTGACCAGTGCACCATTGACCTCACACTAAGCACGGCCGAATTATCATGTATAAACTCAGAATCACTTTTGCTTGTGAGTGATGTGCAGATTGTCCGATCATCTTCAGCGAGAGCGAAACTCGAGTGTGGTGCGTCTTTTCAAGAGACTGGATTGAACGTTTGTCTGGATGCGAAAGCAGAAGTCGAATGTAAATGCTCTAACTTGTAATTCTTTCGCCTGCAGCTTCATTCTTAATACATTATTTCGAAACCACTGGCCTGTGTAAACGTTTATAATCCCTGGGTGATGCACATCTACTGCGAGCGTAATACGAAAATTTATTAACTCGCACATCCACATTCTCTCTTTGAGTGTTCAGTCAATTATGCGCTACAAAAGTTACAATAAAAATTATAAAACGTTCTTGAGGACGCCCTTAAGATGCGTTGACAGTTGACTGAGTGATGGCAAACCGCCTTGTTGGATAACATTCTCCATCTGCGGTGTGGGCATTCACTAGGTCATCAACTTGACAAGTGCCACCTACTGGATCGATTCGATATGACTGGCATATTACTGATGACCTTGGACACGATAAACATCCACCCATGTATTGCGTACATGATCCAACCGTTGTGCCCGTTTAATGTTTGTGTATCTGGGTTTTTCGAAGTAGCCATTGATGAACGGCTACATTGCTCACGGGGTCATTCTACTCAATTCTAACCGATAGACGACGACAGCGATTGACCACATCCCCGTCACGAGCAGGCCAGTTTTCCTAGCTGAAGAGTGCGATAGACCACATGCAAACATCTTACTCCCTTCTCTTCAGCGACAACCTACCACCCTTCTGATTCCACAGGTAGCGAAGGTCACTCGTGTTTTCTCTATTCTCGCTAATTATTCATAAGAAACCGTAAACTAAGATGGTCGTGTTATCAACGTAAGTGTCCTAAACGGAGCCCCTGTTTGTCAGCTGGGTTTTGCAGTCAAACCTCTGTAATGGCGCCACTTTTGATTGACCGATTTACTGTTCATTTGAAACTGTGAAGTCAAGTCTCGGCAACTGCGCTAGCGTTACAGTAGTCCCACTTCGTTGTCAGCGGCGCAAATTAATGAAACACCTGGGAACCATCCTCACCCGATGGCTCCACTCGACAGACGTTTGTGCATACAGAAACGCATAGGACAGGAGGCCGTTGCCAATCGTGGGTCACACACGTACTGGATGATATTTCGCCGCACCAATGCCGCTTACGCACATCATGAGTAGGCCAACTAACGAACACAAATGCTACTCCAGTGTACATTCACAGGTATGCATTACTGTGCTTGTGATTGGTTGAGTAGTAACCAGTAGGTTGATTAAATGGATAGATATAGGTCGGCAATGCTCCACTCAATCAGCCTGCTGACACAGAACGTAAGGAATTGACATTTTCAGTTAAAGTGATGTTGCTAAAAGTAGTTGATGGTGAAAGTGCTTCAATAGTAACTCTAACAAAGCAGATTAACAACTGAACCTTAGCCAAACTGAAATGGGGAATAGGAAATGTTATCAAAAGCTTCCGCAAACGGTTATTGTGAACATCTCGTCTTGCGATGGTTCGAATGTGTTCAACTTGCAAGCATTCTTGTCTCTAGTTCAGTATTGCAAGAAAATGGGTTTCAGTACGGATAGAAGACATCAGACCATGAGACTGGTGGCTGCGAAAGTTCAAATATGGACGTGTTGTCTGTTTGGGGGGGTGAACCGTGAAATACAAGTTTTAGCAATTTTGGTGTATCCGAATGGATGTCAATTGTACCAAAGTTTGTACATGCCAGTGCTCATGAGATATCCTCAGCTTACGATAAGTCGGTCCCATCTGCCCGCGCCCCCTGTCAGTTCACTAACAGTCCGTTAGCAGATATTTTGGGGCGGAAAATTAGGCAACAAACGATGGACAGTAGTTCCGTCTCGCAGTCAGCTGAAAGTATCAAAACCTCGCCATCTGTAGAGCGTGGATACCGCGATGCCTGAAGTGTCTTGTCATTCTGGACTTTTCGTTACCTCTCAAATACCGCCATTTAGCCGGAACCGCTGGATGGCGCTGTTATCGAGGTTGAAACTGCGAAAAAAGGAAGGGAAACACCTCTATAGGTTGTTCACGTCAAACGGCTATCCCAGAGCATTCACAAACGTGTGCAACAGGAGTCGACCGACTATTGTTTCTAACTACACGAGAGACGACGTCATCATCGTGCTTTACATAAACGGAATCTCATAGGCAACTGAACGCATCGTGGGGAAATTTTGCGTTAAAATCGCACACCGGCCAACAAACAGCCTCCGAAATAAACTGTAAAATCAAAGATCCAGTTGGATACGCATGAACACGCGGGTGTAATAGACTGTATTCCTTGCCAAGATTGTGACCAAGCCTTACTGGGCGAAACTGGTAAACAGTCGAAGACACATTTACACGAACATCATTTAGCACTGAGACGGACAGATCGAAAGTCACACTGCACAACCACATGTGACATGGTCATACTAACTGACGCCAAAGTGATAGGATTGGCGGAGGAAAGTAGGAGCGACTAGTCCTTGAATCGATCTGTCACATTGCTTTCAACAGACATCTATTTCGACACTCACCACATCTCCATTGGTCACATAAGTACGACGAAAACGAGCGACCGATGGACAAACGTGCTGACGAGCCGGTAACCGATGTGTAATTTTCCCACCATCATTCTGCGTGGATTTGAAACGTCGCGATAAATGCCCGTCACTCGATATTCGTTTTTTACGCTTAATCACATATGCGAGCTACAGGAATGACAACGTATAATGAGTCTTATGAGAAAACGGCCAGAGTGTAACATGGAGAACCCTCATGGAAAGGGTACACGATATCACAGTATGACCGGAATCCTTGAGCGGAATAACGGAACACAGCCGTTGCGTCTTAAATCCCACTGGCAAAGAGAGAAAAAATAGTCTTCAAACGAGCTTCATTTGCTGCTCAACCATAGGGCAATATACAGGTGTTTGGCCGCTATGTTTGTAGGTTTTATGCAACCTTAGGTCGAGTCTATCCAACCGACTAATGAAATACACGCAGCAAAATCAAGAATCAAACAAAATGTTTCTCGTTTTAATTTACAAAAATGAAGGTTTCTATTTCTGAAAAATGGGCACAATTCTTCGGAAGTTGACCGTGTCCCAATACAGTAGCACGCAGAGAATGAGCTGGACTGTTACTTTTAGGTAGTTACGACGTCCGTGAAAGTCCTGTGTTCACGTTTGTGGATAGTTTCTTGGTTGTAACCGATTCTGATGAGCTAACGTAGCTTTTTTGTGAATTCCCAAGTGGAGCAACTTGCTTACGAGGTCCGTCGCCGTTTTGCTAACCGGAATACTGCAGTGATCCTCAGAACGTTTAAGAAAGGGATTTGCGGTTGAACAAAACACATTGTGATATCAAACGAAGTGGTCTCCGCACTTTGCATGGCATTGTGAACGTATGTCAAGCAAGCCTCCACGTCATCAGGTGATGGATTTACAGATGTCAGCAAATGTTTGGTACTTTTTGCTTTTCGTTGCTTCAGGCCGCTCCTATGGAGCTTGACCAGAAAGGGGTACTATCTCAGTTCAAGCGGTCGCATGGTGAGAGTCTGAGGAAGTGATCCACGTTGATAGCCTTTTTATATGTCCTCGCCAACGGCGGCTGATGGCGATATGATCTGTTTGTTTCTACGAATGGCGAACTGACGCCGATCACCAGGTAACCTTTCACGGTTGGGAGTATCGGGAGTTGGCACTTCTCAAGAAAACAGTGTTATGTGCGCAGATTTGTGGTAGACATTCACCATTACCAATGCGATAGTTGAGCACAATGTATTGGCGGCTTTGATTGCGGTCGTCCGTAGTTAGCCTATCGACCTTTGCTCGTTGGTGTCCAACTAGGACTATCGCATCTCTGATTTTATTTGTAAAATTTCGATTAGATGCATATGTAACCCGTGTTTGACGGTATCCGGACCACAGCCAGTAGGAGAACACACCACAAACATCGTTTGTCACAATTATATTTTGCGACTTTTATCGAGCCTGTTTATCTGAAAGTGCAGGGCGAATTATTTAGTGGGATCCTATCTCTGAAACTGTACTCTTCATCGTCTCTCTGCTCAATTCCAGGTATAGTTCATCTTGATGCAGAGTCCCCCGACTGGCATACATAAAATTTACGTTGTGAATCAGCTGACAGGCTTCGGAGCTTCCACACATTGATTGGTTTATAGGTGCCAATTTTCCTGATATGCAGGGCTTCGTATGTGCAAACGAAAGTTTCCTGCTGTACAGTTTGTGTGCGCGTTCGGACGTCACAACTGGCTTGCTTAAACGGGATTCAAAGATTAGGCAATTATCTAATTTGATTAGGTGTTGATAACAATCTATACTCCAGCTGTCTGTCTTAGCGAGTGACACTGTTCTTCCGCATTCTGATAAATTTTGCTAGCCGGTCTAGTTTCGGTCTACCTTTTTTAAATGTGATTTTAGGAAACAAATCCTGAATCACTTGACTGCTTCTTACATTTTCACTGTTTGGTCTGTACGCCTACTTTGTCGTTATCCCGTGATGATGCTTGTCCGTGTTCAGTTGTATCCACTATCACGTGATCGGACGTTCGACTATGCTAGGTTATCCACCCCTGGGATTCTGGCTGAATCACTAATCTTTTCGGTTAAACGCGTTCTTTTTCGACCTTCTCTGTCTGGTTTTCCGAGACCTTGAGGCTGGTATGGGTGTCCTCACCGTATCCGAGGGGAGGATAAAGGGATAGCTGAACATCAATACGAGTTCAGTTTGCATCGGATTGTTGCACACTGAATGATTTTTTCTTGGATAACTGGTGAGTGATCGGGGATTTCTTTGACCCCAAGTTGAACATCACCCATTTTTTATCGCCGCCTTCGCATTCAGGTAGACTTTCCAGCCAGTTTTTTTTCCGAAACGAAGCGTACTAACCGGTTTTCATTCTTGTTGGTGCTTGTTAGTAGTGCCATGGCCGGGACTAGGACCTTGGTCATGTCTTCGTAAGGCGACCGTGTTGACCAGTGCACCATTGACCTCACACTAAGCACGACCGAATTATCATGTATAAACTCAGAATCACTTTTGCTTGTGAGTGATGTGCAGATTGTCCGATCATCTTCAGCGAGAGCGAAACTCGAGTGTGGTGCGTCTTTTCAAGAGACTGGATTGAACGTTTGTCTGGATGCGAAAGCAGAAGTCGAATGTAAATGCTCTAACTTGTAATTCTTTCGCCTGCAGCTTCATTCTTAATACATTATTTCGAAACCACTGGCCTGTGTAAACGTTTATAATCCCTGGGTGATGCACATCTACTGCGAGCGTAATACGAAAATTTATTAACTCGCACATCCACATTCTCTCTTTGAGTGTTCAGTCAATTATGCGCTACAAAAGTTACAATAAAAATTATAA
>LOND01000406.1:73322-83496 GCA_014220965.1 Paragonimus kellicotti
AGGTCACATCAACTACATACTTTATTTTTTTATATAATATGACTGAACAGAAAAGCTACAGATATCATAAATGCCGGCATAACATTGACCGTGACAAGCTGCCTTCTCGGATAGTGTTTTTAACTAACGATTTGAATGATCGGGAGGACCGCAACCGGGCAGGTGACGCCTACCCTCCTTACTCGGCGGAATAGTTGAATTCTTTATATTTCTTTACTACGTCGTTTCTCGCCCACTGCGTGGTCCTACCTAACCGTTGTTGATTTCAGTAAAACGCGGTGCGGGAAAAGTTCACCTGGCACGTGGGATACTTGACCTAACCACCGCAGATGTCCTCCCGATCATTCAAATCGTTAGTTAAAAACACTATCCGAGAAGGCAGCTTGTCACGGTCAATGTTATGCCGGCATTTATGATATCTGTAGCTTTTCTGTTCAGTCATATTATATAAAAAAATAAAGTATGTAGTTGATGTGACCTCGACTGGATCAGAATCCTGCCTGCTCGCTATGCATCTGACTATCTCTGGGTTTGGCAAATAGAGATAAGATAAGGCTAGTTAGCAAATTAGACGCAGCAGACACTGAGCTGACCGCCCTGTAGTTGTCACGTAGAATTCGGGTTCCCTTTTTGAAAACCTGAGTTATCGTTGATAATCACCAATTACGGCAAACGTCTTTAGTTTCCCAAATCGCCTGAAAGACTTCCTAGTTCTGATATCTGTCATCCTCCATGAGGAAGGAGAACTGATGCAGCAGTCTTGTTACGCCTCAATAATTTGAGCTCAGGACCACTTCTGCTTCCGACGGAGGGCCGTCTGGAACGCAGTAACTGATCATTCGGGTCCCGTCGTCAATTTGTAGTATGGTTGAGCCCATCTGAACTGTTTCATAAAATGTTCAACGGATTTGTTAAGCCGGCTGATCATAGGCGAGTCATTTTTTTTTTCAAAAATCTTCTTCACGTCGACTCGCCGGTCAACAAAATTGTAAGTCAGATAAGAAGGCTCGTTCAAATCCTTACGAATGTTAGACGACGTGATTCCCGTGAACTCTGTACAGGCTTTGAGCAAGTTTGTCCATAAGATTTCGACAATCGAGATAATATTTCGAGTTGGGTGAGATCGATTGATGCTCCCTCATATGACTTACCAGTGAGACAGAAATCCAGTTCTGTTGCAACTGTACAGCTCCTTCGAACATTCATTTTCACAAGATGCTTCCACATCTGCTGCGATTTGTTCCCAGTGTTCGTTAGGTTCCCTCACCGGACTTGAAATGGTCACCTGGTTCACCAGTGCCAGCCCGACTTCTTTGAACTCTCTTTGCCTGAGTGCCAGTTAATCACCTTGTATTTACAAGTGAATGAATTCCGACTGAATGAAAAGCAAAACTGACCCACATAGCATGATCGTAGTCTAGATGTTTGCTCCAAAATGTATGACAGATTGACACCACCTGTAACTGACTAGTGTATAATCGATTTGTGTTAATGACTGAAATGCACAAAACGATCTCCATGTGACATAGTTCTTCTTCTGTTGAACTGCGGTACTCGAAATATGGGATCAACGAGATACACATAGCTGCAGAATTCTTTTACAATGGCCGTTACGTTGTAACCGGACCTCTACTTCGAAAGTGAAACAATCAGCTTCGGCAATCGTACGACTTCCAGTTAAATAACAAGGTCGAAAATGAGATTAGGACTGATTTCGGAGAATAGTTCCCCCGTGAGTTTTATTTCTGTGCTTCGTCAACTGTCATTACTTCACACACAGTCAAACAATGGTAACCCTCACACCGTTGAACCTGGCTACGTCAGGTTGATCACGTGGAGACCAATTCACAATGGTGGATACGACTTTCCGATATTAGCTATCTCGTATATATTTTCATTTCCTTCTGCTAGTTCACGGATTAATCGCCATGCATCTTATGTCAGTGAGCTGGGGAGCCAAGTTAGATAACACGATGTGGCAGATGGTAAATTATCAACTATAATACATGGCTTAACCAACTGAAATTATGCGCATGTGAGGTTTTTGTGGGTTTAGCCGATTTAGCTCCACCGCCAAAAGCTTACGTTCTATTCTCGTGATTAAGTACCTGGTGCTACAATCCGATGCGTACGACAGAAAGCAAACTTCGATGGTGAAGACTGTATTGGATTTTGTGCCATCAACGCTTTTGCATTCTAAAAATCAGGCTGCTGTAACTGTTAATGCGAACCCTAGGTTTTAGTGAGACACTTTTTTGATATTAACCGTTCTCAAGCTTTAAAATATTGCCCACAGGTTTGTGCACAACAGACTCGATTTCATTTCCCATTCTAGTTACATCTTCATGAGCATACAAAACCATATAAAACTAACTTAAACATCGCAGTTTACAACAATACCTTATACTTGTAGGTACGAGTTGCATTCCAGCTGACTAAGGAGAACGGAAGACAAGATCTAACGAAACCTTTTTTCATGGAAATTATCAGCTAACAATATCTTCTTATCCACATAATCCAGGCCACTTCTTTCCTTCATCAGGACAAGCACCAGTTTCTGCATCTTGTAGGAGTTGTATACGGTCCTCCAGTAGATCGTCTGTAACAAACTTAAACAGGAATGTAGAAAGTGAAAAACCGTACTGAATACCGATTTGGCAGTGGAATATACTTAACACTTTTTGTGGACCATAACATGGGCTGGTGCATTAGAACAGAGCACCGACAGTAAGTTTACGTACATTCCTACATTTGAGTGACACCAAGAGTGTGGACCAGTTGCTTTCGAAAAATACGGCAATTTTTCACTAGTGCGTGCGGAGATGTTCCAAAGTTTGACCTATGAGAGGACATAGTTACGTCGAGTGATTGACGGGGTTGATGTTTCTTGAACATTCAGGGGAATGTTCTTCATNCAAAAAAACTAATACTTGACGTACGCATTCTTAAAGTTCACGACATATGTCGTTAATTTTTTGAAATATGTGAAACCGTGTTCTCTTGTTTTTCATCTTTCTTCAAGACCACTCATCCCTGGCGCATTCCCGTGCAGAACGACCTAGAAGACACGAAACCAAACGGACCTCACACGCCACCTCCGTTGCGGCGCACTCTGGTGCGCCGGAAGTACGGGGTGTTCAATGCGCCTGCTTACTTAGACCAATTGGCCAAAGCAGTCATGGAACAGCAGCGGCAGACCCCACCCACCACGCATACAGATCCAGATGATGAGGATTCTACTCATCAAACTATAAATGAAACCTGATTGTTGCTTTTTGCATGTTTCTATTCGACGACTATTCCTAACCTGTGCTCTCCGTGTTGTCATTCAGCACTGTCACTTTAATTTTGGACTGAACTCCGTCTTCGTTGGTTTGAGCACAGGTACACCTACTTTCACCCACACAATGTAGTTTCACGTGACCTCACGCAGTTCATGACGCTTTGTCGTTGATTCTTCTGTTTTTGTATACTTTGCGACTGTTTTGGATAGTAACCCACAATTCTAGCCGACTGGATGAACAGTAGCATAACTGTCACCATTGGTTCCCCTCCTCCCATTCTCCGTGCAATTTCCCTCATTCTTTCCACCAACCTGCTGTTTTGCCTGTCTTATGTTTTGAGCATTGACAACATTCTGACCCCAGTCATGTGACCTACGTGAGGCTTTGATGACAGAACACATTTTTCTCAAATCCTTGCTACATATATACGTACATACTATATATGTATATGCTCCCTCGAGCTACACGTATTTGATTGCATATGCAAGTAGATTTCCGCTCGCTGGTTATTAATCTATTTAGCTGTAGTGGAGTTTCACGCAGAAAATTAAGCATGATATTATGGGCACAACTCCCGTAATCATCATCTTTCGTGCTCGCTTACTCCTCGGATCTCTCTGTATTCTTGAAGACCGCGTGAGTTGGAATTCCATTCCCCTATATTCGGTGACGAGATTACCGATCATTTTTTTCAATGCTTACTCCGCAGACACGATCACTTTTTATAGATGTTTGGAACTATTGTGTTCAGAGTAAACTTTATTTTCGATTGTAGTTTGAGCGAGATAGTGGGTAACCACTACATTTGTTTGCATCATGTTCGCCAATCCGATAGAAACGATGAACTGTTGGGTGACCACATTTACTGTATATCGGCGGTGAGCCTAGCACCGTGTCCAACGGAACTAAATTGTCTAGATCCATTGATCCATTGCCATGGCAACCAAACGCAGTGTCACATAGGTCGTGCAGTTGCGGTTGTCTATGCTTTTCTTTTGGCATCGTAATACGACGAGAGCCTGGTACACATTTCGACTCCATGAATTCTGTTGACCGCGGTAGAGAGCAAACTCGGAAGAAAGCTAAGTCCTTAAGTGGTTTTGTTCAAATCAACCATAGTTAGCGTCTGACATCCCATTCTGCCGTACTTTTTTTTGCTCGCTTCCTTATTTACGTCAAATACCACAGATTACAAATTAGTGGGTTATCCATCTCTCTGTCCTGATTTGGGCAGTCTTTTGAAATGTTTACAACCCAGCGTTATAATCTATCTGATCCAAACATGCCGATAGCTTATTAGTTCTGATTACCGCTCCGAATGTTACGATGATCCAGCGAGGCAATAACGTCCATTTCGGCTTATCTGATCGAGTGCAGAAGTACACGTTGATGTGGTGCCTGATGACAGAAGTCAATGCCAAATGAGGAAGGTTGTAACGTGCACACTCGTAATCTATCAGATCGGTACAAAGTGTGACGTGAAGTACTTGTCATCAGGTAGCAGCGTGTGACAGAAGCAAAGCACGATCGAAGAGACAGTCATGTAAGATGCCTTCAGGTGATGGTCGTTTTTTGTCGGATATGGCACATTCCAATACGTTTGTGCTGACTAATGATTAATGTGTGATTCTTTCGGAACTCGTATGTTTTACAATTATGTTACACCGTAGGTGGGATCACTCCTTTTTACTAGTATTTATGTTCCTCAAAACCAGCTCACTCATCTTGACCCTAATGTCACAACTAAAACAGGAACGTACGTATTTTTGGGCATTCGTTGAGAAAAACCAGTTACGATAAGTTTATGTGTCCACCTTGAAATGTCTTCTTTCGAAAACGATTGGTTAAATCATGCCTTGTCCATTCTTCTTAAGAGCAGCTGTCCAATCATAGTTAGGTTCAAGTTACACTACCCTAGTCTGCGAACATCCGACTCGACGGTGGAATGGTGTATCTCATCATCTTTGTACATCTACTGAATACTCTAGAGGTTTGTATTAGAGTTTGGGTTGGGACTGTAGACTAACCAGTGTGACACATGTAATGTGTGGAACAGAAGCAACATTTCAAAGACGTCAGATACGTTCTTCTGGGCACTTGTTAGGAAATGATTTCCGCCGGTACATTTGGCGCATCGCATTCCTATAGTGACCCCCTCAATGTGTTGANCATGTCAGCACTTAAGCTGAATGTCTCTACAAAGAGTGAACGACGCAAGCTGACGAAAACTCCCGAACCAACAGTTGGAGAAATGAATAACAGGATTCTACTGAATCATCCGACGACACAACAACGCATATAACATGAATAAACATCTTTCTTTTGACATCAGCATTGGCACCCCGCTTAATCCAGTGACTGGAATCAAAAATGCGAACTAACACAGAGCATGGATAAATTGCTACCGTAATATTCAGGAGTATGAAGTTAAGTTTTGCAGGCACGGTGATGTTAATGGTCTAAATAGTATTTTCAGCATTCGCAATTAATGGGCTGGTCATATGGGATGGCAATCAAAAAACCGACTCCGAACTACACACGGTGTCCTTTGAACGTGTTTGTCAAACCATTTTGGTTACGGGCGAAAACCGAGTATTATTACTATGCTGTGTAAGAAGTCACTTACTGGAACTAACTTTCAGTCCTTCTGCCATCTGGTAAGATAACCGAGATCGGGTATTTAAGTGAAACTGCCTCAATTAGTAATTCTGTGTACATTAACTAACTCACAGTGAATCAGTTAGGTGATACACCTATTCCGTGTAGCATACGATTTACAAGTTCAAAGAATGTTGTATAAAATGTCACCTTTGTGACTGCAAACAGGCTGCTTGAAACTGTTGATCGTCTCGCTCATTTTATCATCGCTTTCACCATCAGCATCATTATCATCATCACTCCCAACCTGCACCCCATGTGTGCTATGATTCTGGTAAATGTGTGGCCTAACAAAAGCTCGCAAAATAGCGGAGTACTGATTCAAAAAGTTATTAAAATAAGAAGAATAGGAAATAGGGGAGGCTGAACGAAATATGGCTTTGTGAGAAAGAACAGTCAACTGTTTTGAGAGTACGGAATCGCCACTGATCGCGGTACATTGCTTTATATCCCAAAGCGTTTCCAACCGTAGATGTGACTGGTCTTGCGCTCCGCCAACAGAGCAGACGATACATACCGTCCTTGCTCAGCATGACGGTCGAAGCTTTCATAGCTAGTGAACATGTCACGGCCTGGTCGACTTGCGGTTTCTTCCCAGTATCAGCAGCCGAAATGAAGCGCGCTATACGGTACCCTCTTCGTGGTCACATGCAACACGTGATCCAACCAGCAAAACTTCCCCGCATTCGTTTCTTCGGTTAGTTGCCGTAAACTTGCACATTCCACAAAGACCCGCCGACGGCCTGTTGCGATGTTCACCTGGTCAGCGCATTTGATTTAGGCTAACTGGAGCAGACAACCGAATACCACGAACCTGAATGCATCTTAGGCACAAATGGGACAGGTTTCTGGTCCCTAGAGTAAGAGGGATCTCATACACAGCGGCTACCTTTGGCCCTGTTCAATATTCAGAGATGTTTGAGACGATTCGAGTGGTGGACTTTGACAGACGTACTGATTCCTCTCTCTCTCTCTCCTCGTGGATTCCTCGTCAGTATTATCACAAGCTACGGAGCTGACAGTATCCCGGTAGCTTTAACGATCGAATATATCAATTAGCTTGTCTGGAACAACAAAACATAGAGTCAATAGTAACCGAGTCTTATAACAACATTATACTTTGAAAATGTAAATTTTACATCTTACAGATCATCCATATCATTTAATCGATCCAGAGTGGTCTGCATATTGTCAGTAGTAGTATCAAGTAAAGCAGTCTTTCACATGCTCAGGATAATTCAATCGACCCCTCGGTAGAGGCTCCATTCCGAAATCGTCGGAACCTTCGAGTGCTCCTTCTAAAGTTCCATCGATCACTTAGTTAAACAGGATAGATGAGAACCGACGTCCAAGTTGAACGTCAGTTTAGGTGAAAAACGCATGATATGGTTGCCGACAAATTAGCACCCAACAGTCACAATCGACATACAACTGTGACAGACTTGTTAGTGTTACTTGGATTCTGTTGTGTTCCAATTCAGGTGCAATCAGCATCAAGCTAAACAGGCAATAACAACAGTAGAGAGAACTCGTGACTCAGTAGAAGTACATACTATATTCTGACATCCACAAGCGGAGTAAACGAAATGTTAACATATCGCAAAATATGTCTTCTTTCGGCATTGATGAAGTTAGTAAAGGGAACCCAGCGCTACAAGCGGTAGCGTCATTCTTTAGTGCGTGGACGAATGAGGCGTTGGTCGTTGAAGGCGCGACCAATCAGAACGCAGCTTGAGTCCTAGCACGAGCATGGGACACAGGCGGCCTTGATGCGTATACAACAGGTTCCTCTGCTAAGGAAACAACACGTAGGACTACAGACTCGAATCAGTTTTGAAGTCAAATGCATCGGGATTTTTGGTTCAGCAAATTAATGTTGGTGCTCTGGTGTCTGGCGCGAGGTGTACGTTTGATTGATATACCCGTGACTATTTCAGAAACCTATCCTATCTACTGTTATCCAGTTCTGTCTGTGCTTCAGTAGCGATAGACACAAATCTAACACCTCTGTTGATGTCGTTTGATGTTCTGATATCTGTTGTAAACATAAAATGGATGTTAGCAGGCATCGACTACGAGCCTTTTCTCCAGTGTGTGGAGAGTCCAACCGTTAAACTCTTACCGCAATATTTGCAAACAGTTAAAGGAAGAAGGTAGGAACTCGGAGCTTTCTAACGCTGGAATGAAGTAAGTTCCAAAGCTGATTCATTTGTCTGCTGACGATAGTTGGACACGTCATGAACAACGACACCATCTAAACTATCCAAGACTGAATGAACCAGAGAAAACGTAATGAATTTTTTTCCAAATACCGAGCCCATTTGTCAAGTCACCGTGGCAATCTATGAATTCAGGAATCACTTTCCAGTATGGACAACACTTTGTAAACAGTTATTGCAACTGCGATGACAGCACTGAATTATTCCATGATGAATATGGTCAGTTCAGAGAAAAACATACAGGTCCCTACGCTGATTCTACGTAAGTCTGCATTTCAGTTCGCGGTTGTCCGATTTCTCTTTCGATTCAGAGAAGAACAACTGACGTTCGTTCGTAAGCCTTTTTGAGCCAGCAGAAATCCACTTCTTCTGTGTCTGTAGTACCCCTCTGAAATAGATCTGTTTGCTAGAGATTCATACAGTCTTTGAAGTTTCTGTCGAGTATTCGTTTGGAGTACTCCAAACATGTGACCCAGGTAAACCAAGTGTTTGGGCAATTATGTAAGTAACCCCTCCCCTCTTACTAAGATACCTCAGAACAAGCCAGAGAGCCTGCAGCTGCAAGTGTCACAGCCGACAATCTTTGCGAATAATTTTGCTAGGCGGTTCACTCAAAGCCATCACATTTCAAGTTGTACGCCTCCTTCGAAGTCTGCACACGTAGAACCAAACCCACCGGTACTCAATAATTTTATCATCAGTTCTGTTATAAAGTCCGCAAAAGCATGCAGTCGCGTGCACATTCAAGCTCGTTCGTCGAAGATAACTTAGACTGTGGAAACGGCCCAAAGAGACATTGGTGGTGACAGTTGTCGCTGACCGATCCAGCAATCACTAGTTTTACATCCACGATAGTTGCACCGGTCTCTGATTTCTTAGTGACATCAGTGTAGCTATTAGCGTCATACCTCCGAGCAGAATTGAAGGCGATCTGAAACCCATGGAGTACACAGACAGCCAACAATTCCGACATCAAGGTCTACGGACTAAGCCGAAGTTGTCTTTTTTCATCATCACTGACATTTAAGATCAACCTACGGGCTTTTTATCGAAATGAGATCTGGCAATTGATCTCAAACATCAGAAACATCCAGGCTGTTTGAATACCTTTCCGGTTCAAAGTTAAACCACTGTACTTAACCAAACCGGACTACAAACAACTCTATCAAAGGGCAGTACGTGAGTGACACGGTTGAGGAAATTCCTAGGAATCTGATAACTTACTGTAGACATCACACCGCTGAAAAGTAACGGACATTCTCATCGTAGGATCATCCAAAATTGCACACTCACATTAACTGGCTTCCGTAAAGCTAACGTTCGTTGAGGCAAAATCTACCAAGTTGATGGATCTAGTCAACGTTCGTCTTTCCAAAAGCCTTTGGTCACAATTGTTGCACTTGGTCCCTAAGGGGACCGCAAGAGACTAAAACCCATAGGGAGACTATCGAGCCTTCAAGAACAATACAGCTCCGAACAGATTCCTCATCTGCCGTGTCCGTGATTCTCCCATCTGGCCTCTAAAGAGGCATTTTTTCAAATCCGATCTTTCCCGCGTCTTTCATCGGATACCTGTAACTGAAGAAGACATACCAGAACCATTTGGTTTTTATGAATCGTTTCGAAATCCCATTGGACTACGCAACACAGCTCAACCGCTGCAAAGGTTTACATGCCGAGTTCTTCATGACTTGCCCTTTGGATCCGTTTATATTGATTGCACATCGGTTGCAGATGGAGAAAGCGAAGAGCATCTTATACATCTACGTGAAGTTTTTAAAGGCTTTAACCAACAAGGTGTAATCATCAGTACGGATGTGTGTCAACTTTGAGCTTGTTCGTTGGAAACCTTAGTCCACATCAACGACTCGTTTGGAATGAAGCCGATGATGAGAAAGTGTCGACTATCAGATGCTACTCAAAACTGACGTAAGTCAGTCAATCCAGTTGACTTCTCCATCGTAATAATGTTCGTTGTTTTTTTTTCAGCTTATGCAAAACCTGTTCAACGAA
>LOND01000406.1:107793-137425 GCA_014220965.1 Paragonimus kellicotti
TTACAAACCAACTTTCCCAACAGTGTAGATTTGTAGCCTGTTCGATCGAGTCACATATTTCATATCGAAACAGCTGAGTATACAATAGCCATACGGAAAACGAATTAGTTCGTTCCGAAATGCCTAGACAGCCTAACCATCATCATTATCAATAAGAGCATGACAGCCACTCCATAAAAATGCAACCACAGAGGATAACTTGAAACAAATGTTACCGCGTACTACCAATGCTGGCGCATTGCAACTACGTTCAAGTGTACAGACGCCCATGTTTGAGAATGGCCACCAAAATCGTCGGTCTCGCACATGACAAAAAGAGCACCAGTCTAGCCCTCGACTCACTGTGCTTCCATAAACGCACTGGCCATTCGGGATCGATCGCCTAGATGACTTTTCATGAATAAGTCATTCTTCGATTGATCGATCTCTACACGAACCCACCTATCACTACTTTGCCTGATTAGGCACCACATTTCCAGCGCTCATTGCAGTTGGACAAAAAATGAACAGCGCAACCAGTGAGACGTCAAATGTGTATCGGTCGGTCAGAGTATAACCACCATGAAAGTTCTTGTCATTCCTAGCAGGCAACACTGATAGAGGTGTCCGGCGAGCAAACGGCTGGCGGTGTGATCGAGAAACGCCAGCTCACTCTCCCCAAATGATCAGATAGTAGCTCACGCGCGGACTGAGCCATCGCCAAATTACAATGTTAGAACTGTTCAACCGAGTCACCATACCTTCCACGTAACTTCCTCTGGAAAAATAGTGACCTTATCCGATTAAATGATATGCCGCATGAATCGCGAGGTGAATATTCATCGACCCACCTTTCAAGCGAGTGACAGTTTTTCGGTCCTTAATGGTGAGCCCATCGGATCTGATGAAGCTGTGCTGAGTGGAGTGAAATGGTGACCGAATGGAGTGAACAGTACAGGAGAGATCGAAAGATACGGAAATAGGAGCAAAGTTTTTGAAAACTTGCAATTTTTCAGGGCGTGAACGGAGGGCCACCTCGTATGCGGAAGTGCATTGAGTCGGCAGCTAAGGCCGTGCACTTTTCGTGTCAGATTCGGACAAGCTAACTGAGGATAGTCGATCCTGCACATTTACTGCCTAAGGACATATAAGGAAAATGGATCGTCGTGACTGCCACAAACCTAGTAGGTCTGCATCAATCGACAAAACTTGCTCGGCTGTAACCACGGGTGGATTCACACTAGGTAGGTGAGATAGTTTGAATATTCAAATGAGCCGCGCGGACCTCCGGGTGGCATGTGGCGGATGTCCTTATTGAATTCCACCTTATTCGCATCATTAAGAGACTCGGCTTGACGCCAGGATGTGACTACCCGCCCCATAATTGTCAATTCCAATTTCGACCACGATAGATTAACAGACGGAAACGAAGTTTTGGCCCATAACTGTTGGCGCCAGCTGTAAAGTCCTGCAATTTAAGACGCTCATCCTGGTTGTCCGCCATTCAACACACTGTTCGAAAACTCAAAGGATAAACCCCCCGCCTCCAGCGTGATATGCGCATATGAGCACGAGTTAACTCACAAGCCCTCCGGTTACCTCAACGAACCTGGTTGGACAGAACACCTAACTGACCATTTCCCACTCGACAACTGCACCCACAATCTTTTCGTCAACCGTCACCACTTATACAAATTGCAAACGGCCCTGTCTTGTTAGCTAACCAGAGCCAGTAACTTGGCACACTACTCCGTCACCCAGCCGTTCTTCATGTGATCTTAAATCGCCCCTGCCTTTGCCAGTTTCACGTTCTCTCCGTCCCCTAATCGGGGTCTGTCAACAGGCGACATACTGTAAATGAGAAAACTCGGAGGGCGCATCAAGAAACGAACCAGGAGGCAGGCTTGAAATTAGTTACACCAAACTGGAATCTCAATACGTCCGATCAAATCATCAACACGGAAGTAGAACCTAAGTTTAAAAATATGCAATGTTCTCCGGTGCAAAAGCGGCTACAACCCCATGCTTTCTCGGTCAGGTTCACAATCGGGCAAGAGGACCAGACGTGGCTTCACACGGAGATCTCTTTTTAGCTTGTTACAGGAGCTGCCATGAGGAACATTTCACCTGAGTTTTAAAAGCATTGGGGATTTTCCACAACATCGTGCCTCATGCTAATGGTAATCGTCACCTAGATTACCAACGAAATTCGGACTCAGCAACTGCTGACTTCTTCGGAGTAAATTGCCGAGTTTTCATTCCAGGCCAGTTCAGCACACTTGCGCCAACGCATGCCTAACCAATTTTTAGGCAGCCTGCTGTTACGGCACGGTGTTATCGTTTTCCAATAGAATTCAGGACGAAACAACGTCTGAAGTTGGGGGCATACCTCAATAAGAGGAATGGTTCACGTCGTCCATGAAGTCAAATATGAGTCAAGGACAAACATCAGGCCAGGACTGCAGCTTAGGTGGGACTGGGTACAGCACAGCCGATCGATTTATTTTCATAACCTAAAATGACCAAATGAGAACGAGGTGCAGACATACGCTGAGCAGGTAGATCCGGGCAAAAGAAACCCCTGACAGTGATGTCACTGTCGATCGGAAAGTATGCAGACACGATGGGAATAGAACCTGCCGGTGTGGTTGCCGCCGTTGTGATGAGAACTACATTTGTTTCACCCTGACCGATGGCGAAGATTACAATCAGCCAAGGAACACCACCAGTACGACGTAGACACTGCGGTACTGTCAGATCATCACGTTGGCTGATCCCCTGGGTTCTACCATTTGAAATTCGGCGGACGAGAATTCCCAAGTCAAGCGTCTAAGCGAGGGCGACCTGTCAACCAATCTGGTTCGGAGTACGAGCGTCGAAAACATCTACGATAACTTGCACTCCAGGTCTTAGCTAAAAACCGTCGGCATGAGAGAAGTCAAAGGGACAATAAGATTACTATAAGCTCTGTGGTAGGAAAGAAATTACCGGGCCTCATAAGGGATCTGAGATCTACATTGTATAGGCCAGTGGAGAGGGGCCAGCAGTAGCACACACCCATCCACTCTGTTGGATGCAAGAGATTGGACTATTCAAAGCGGAATGAGTACTGACAGATTATTTGCGATGGTGTCGCTTGATATGCTGTCACCAGTCTGAACAGATGAGGAAATGATAAGGGTTCTCGGCTAGTATATAATGCGAGGCAGTGGTTAGGAGACAATGTAATAATTTAGTTTTCCGGAAAAAGGTACGAGCAGTTCGTCAACCTTCAACCTAAAGAACCAGACAGAAAGAACTCAATCGGTGTGATCATCACACTTTCCAGTTTGGTCGAAACGGTCATCAAGATAAACAAGCCGTTTCGCCACGTCAAGCCCCAGTCTCGTCCAATGTTGACGGGCGGACCGATTAACTGTGACCGGCAACACTGACTGACTCAAATTTACATCGACGAGAGAGGGTTGCCCACCCGAACTGCTCCACTGAACTGTGCATGGAAACATCGTGAACAAAATCCTTCTGAGAGGACTGCAGTTTACGGCCAGGTACTGCTGCCAGGCTGCGTTTGTCGCAAAAACTTCGTACATTGAGAAAGTGAGATCTTCCTATCGATTGAACAGGACGTATTCCTAGGTCACTATTCTTCACAAAATGTCCCGTAATCCGGATTTAAATTTGGTCACATAACCTTACACTAGATTACTTATAATTTAATGTGGTCGGCTAAGGTACAAAGAAGCTTTTCTTCAACTGTCGTACGAGAAAAGATCAAAACAATCAAACTTGATTACCTTGCGATGCGTTCACAGAGGACATGAAGAATTCGAATTCTCGTTTATGTATGGAAAAAGTGAGGATAATGATGATAATAACAATAATAATAATGATAATAATAATAATAACTGAGTGAACGTAGTCAATAGGACAGCTGAATCATGCACAATCCTAGCAAAAATAACCCCCAACTGTACACGGAGGACAGAATAACAGAGCATCATTGCCAAAATACATTGGACCAAACAAAACATTGTAGTCGCTTGTGCATCTCAAAATTGAGGGTCAAGTGCACGAAGGCATGTAAACATTAAGGTTGGTCGTCGTAAGGATGCAGAGCCAACATTGAAGAAAAGAAAAGCAAAAAGAGCTGTACAGACTGACGAGAAAACCTCCAAATATCGATATTTTTAATACTCACGCAGCACGAACACTTGCTTAAACTGAAACAGTAGTCCAAACGTTTTGATACATAATAGTAAATCATGAGGCTCTTATGAAAACATAAAATATCACATAGTGAATCGAAAGCAGTTTTCCGTAGTGACAAGGATGAGAGATAAGAAATTATTTATACATGACAAAACCACTTAGATTGATAAATTGTTGGCCGGAAAGTTTGTGAGGATAGAGGTGAAACGTGAGATGAGATCTTGTGCTAGTTCGATATCTCAGATTTAGAGAACGACGTCAATATAGGAGAGAAGGAGGAGTGAGCAAACGAGTGGCGTGCAAAACAGAGAAAGAAACAGTAAGGTAAAAAATGAACGGAAGGAAACGAAGAGCGAAATTCTTCCGTACGCGGTAAATTGAGATTGTACGGCATGATTGATTCGTGTTCAAGGAGTGATAAGGTTGGCAGCAACAAGAGGAGCATTGAGAAGAAAAAAAATCTGGTTGATGAAGTAGGAATATTAGTAAAAATAGAACTGGGTCGTACACAGCTAGCAAACATTTTAACTCATTTTCTCTGCTGCCGGTGGAAAAAGGAAGAACACCAGAGAACGGGGGCACTGACGGATGCACTCTGGCAACCGAGCGCATACATGAAATAAAAAAGACTGGCGATTTGTAACAATGTGCAACTCATCATGACATTGCAATTTGTTGGAGTTGTACACGGGAGCAAAGGGCGAAGGATGTAGATGGCGATGGAATCTGGTTGTCTTGCTCTTGTTCAGAAATGATTGCCCGAAAGAGAGGAAGCTGTAGGTCCAAAACAAATGAGAGTAGCGGCTGAAAATCATGCGAAAACGTCTCGAAAAAAGCGCAACTGAAAGACATCGAACACAGAACAACTAAAGACGTTGAGAATGCAAAAGCCGAGAGCATTACCATTATAGGCTTTGAATCCACAGTTGAACGGTCATCAGATGCATACTAAAAGCAAGTGAAATCATGATAAGGACCGCAGACCAAACATTTTGAATATTCTCGTGCAAGAAAATCCTGGATAAAAAGAAAAAAACACGCGACAACTAGAGACGTTTGATAAACATAAATCCTGGCCAAAATAGCAGTCGGACAGGCATTTTAACCTGGAGGAAAAACGAAGGAAAGATTTCATTTTAAGTGAGCTTGAACGCATCGTTGTCAAAAAAACAACTGGACCACATACCGTGAAATTATTGCAAGTCAAATTAGGATCCGATCGATGCGCACCACGTGTTTCAGTCAGGGAGAGTGAATAAATCCAAACATCTCACCAACCATTATTGATTCGCGGTTCGTGTACGGGGCCCACACCGACACGTCCGTAATCAACGCTCGTACTGGGCGGGAAATGACCGTACCGATCGGCGGGATGACTCTGGGAAGAATAAACGTAATTGTTTGACAGATGTTGTGCATTCGAAGAAAGACGAGAGAGACTGGCAGTGTCCGTGGGCAACTGAGAATTATCAACAAGCAAATCTGTGCCTTGATTAGGTGGCGCAACTTGCGGATATCCGTAGCGAGAGGAATCGGGTGCTTGGGAGAGGTTATCTCGCGTGGCTTCTACGTGATCCGACAAATGAGCTGGTCGTGGATTCTCCCACTGCCAATGCTTACATGTCTCTTCCACGTCTTTCTCATTCCCAGATATACGTCGGCAAGGCTGAACTTGGTCGTAATGAGAATCAGGATTATTCTGTTTGGGTGGAAACAATGAGGGATTAACCCATTCTGGTTGTGTCTGAGCAGAATGAAGTGGGTCACTGACCAAGGGAGCTGAGGCGGAGTTGGCACCAGCAGCCCAATTGCCAAATAACGACGAAGCCCATTGATCATAATAGGCCTTCGCTTGTCGATGGACTGCCATTCTAGGATCTAAGGTGGCATAGGCTGCCGCTGCGGCAAGAGCTAAGGCTTGTTGTTGTACAGAGCTCGGAGGCGATGTCACAGATCCGGAATCTTCCTCAGATTCAAGATGTCGGAGAGAGTGTTGCTCAGGAGCGGGTTCAACGTAATGACGACCTCGTGAACTCGTAAGTGCCATTGTTTCCGGAGGAACAGAACTGTAACGACGATTTGACGGGGAGGTCTGGTGAAAAGATTCGATGGAAGAGGTTACAGTTTGTTATAAGGTGCAGATCAAAGTGAATCAAAAGAACCGATCAGTTGGTCAATGACAGTGAGAGCACAACCTGTTGACAGAAAAAATAATGAAACGAAGATAGTAGACGGCACTTAATTCGTATTTCCGAGGGATAAAAAACGATGTGCAATATGAAAACACAAACATTGAAGTTGGCAAATCGTGCTTTGGTGAATATTTTAGGAGACACAATTGCGAAAAAATCTGGACTTCGGCTGGATTCGAACCAGCGACAGAAACAACATGCCCAAACGCGGCAAATGCTCTACCAGCTGAGCTACGAAGCCACGCCGGAAGCTCAGAAATTTCACATTTGGACCTAGTTACCCACCCAACCATCAAAAGATTTAGAAGATTGACGGCTTAAGCAGGATTTCTCGATCAGTTCACGCTGCAATCCACCAACGCCACCGATGAGCATGGACATTGTATTACTGATAAGTAGTTTGGCAGATTGATAATTTAGAAGAGACCCAATTTGGAAAAATCTGGACTTCGGCTGGATTCGAACCAGCGACAGAAACAACATGCCCAAACGCGGTAAATGGTCTACCAGTTAAGCTACCAATGAGCTACCAGCCTCGCTGGAAGATCAGAAATTTCACATTAGATGAATATAGTTTGTCACGACACCGTCTGATGGAATATAGTGGTAACGATGGAATATTCTGACGTTTTCATCGTCAATTATATTTTGTTTTCAGACGGAGACTTCCCAATTCCTGCGCTGTGTTATGGGCTGACTGCTCGAGAGTACGAACCGGTTCACCCACCTAGTTAGGACAATTAAGTCAGATTGGAACACTTGTGACAATACATCAGGGATAACAAGAAAGACATGTAGTGCCTTTGACAAGCTTCGTCATTCCGCTATGAAAACGACGCCCGATAGTTTGGGAAAAGTGCTCGAGCGTGTTTATCCTGTACCATGGTTCGGAGACTGGGGTTAATCACGACGACGATGTGATCGAAGCTAATGTTTGACAGTTACAGTTTCAACCAGTTAGCTCAAATGAATGTTTGCGCAACATTGCCAATCACCAATGCATATCTCGCAGAGATCCGATACAATGAATGAAGCAAGTAAAGTCTAATGTGGGAGACTGCAAATGACATGTGCTCTTCGGTGAAGCTTTTTCCGCAACAACCCCAATTAACTGAGAATATGGACGATCGGAGAAAACCACGAGATGTTCAGGTAATAGAATGCTCACGAGTCATTGAGCTGCCAACACCACCATTTCCGGCAATCACACTGTGGCTGTTTCAGTAAATAAAATCGACAGACATAACCTGTTTAATTGGGATCTTCGTGACCAATTATAATTAAAAGTAGCCATCGGTAAAAAAAGTTTGAGTTACAGCCAATGAAAGGTCCGCACTCGCACAATTACGATCCTCTAAAAGACACTATTTTCATCAGTCTTATTTTAGCGTTTGTCTTGCCACTGCAACAAGGAATAAAGATGCTACGCCATTGGTGTCGCTAACCTGAGTGAGACAAGATTGCAGGCCAAGGTGAGCTCCGGGAGGGAGGCGTTAGGTACACCATCCGCTAGATATGTTACCCGAGAGACAGTGTTCAGGAGCACGATAACCGTTCCGCCTTCGAAGGTCGCATCGATAATGATAAACGAACCGCAGGACACTAGTCCTCGAACCACACCCATCCGTCTGCAACTCGGACAAGGTAAGTCTCCTACATGTCTTAGTGTTTACGGTCCAACTATCTGTCACATCGATGATATATGATCACCCGTCCAGCACGACTGTTTGTTTTAGATGGCTTGGATTGGACACAATTCAACAGCCGGGCCGGGAGCCCATGGACATCACGGCATTGGTACAGTCAAGCAGAACACTAATGGTCGTCTGTTCCATCTGTGTTCTCCTTACGAGTTGACCGTTAAAAACACCCGATTTCAGCCAGATGCGGGCGATATTACGAAGTGGACTCACCCACGAAACGGTCATCACCGTTTACCTGATTACGTGATCGTGCGACAGTATGACATTCGCGAAGTACCTGTCATGTGAGTGGTGCGTGGGGATGAATATAGCACGGATCACAAGCTAGTCAGAACAAAGGTGTTTTCGAGCCCCTTCACCATAGACCACCCGAGTGCGGCGAAAACTGGATGTCAGGAGACTAGATGACTCAAAGACAAGGGCGTGTAGTTGCAATTCGTCCGAAAGATGTCCTCGTATCCTCTACCTCTGACGGTATGCGACAATACTTCAGAGAGCAGATCAAGAGAACAACCATCGAAACAATAGGTATTCAGCGCCAAAATTTTCGGACTGCTTTAACGATAAAGATGCAGTTGGCCCCAAATCTGATGCAAGAGAACAATGATGCGATTGCTGTTTCCATAATGGACCCACGCAATGGAAACAAAAGACCTACGTTCCAACGTGTTCACCGTCAACGCCTCGAACGATTTCGTGAAATCGAAGACGATTGATTGAAAGTGCAACGGGAGTTGATGCAGGGCTATGATGATGGTCGACAACACAACGTGTTCTACGATTTATTTAGAGTGACTATGGCCCATCCGTCCGGTCCACTAAACCACTGATTGACGGGGACTCTGGCGTTTCTACACACAATTAACGGACATCATGAAAGCCCGGCGCAAGCAATCTGGCAACCAACTAAACCGGCCGAATACCATTGACTGAGACCGTGAAGGCGGGTCACATCAATACATCAAATCATCACTTGATCTCGCCTCAGATTTAGCGAAGCTGCAGAGGGCAATTGGAAAACTACAAAATAAAAGGTCGCAGATGAAGCTGGCTTTCCCGAGAAACATTTCAAATATGACGGTCCAGTTTCTAAACGTGCTTTGGTCCAGTTGATTCATTCAATCTCGGGGCAGGAGACAGTGACCAATCCTGATCGCATTTTTGGTTAAAAAAAAAGGGAACGGGTAAAACACAGACAGCTATCGGGGCATCAGTTTGTTGTACCGCATTGGAACGGTTCCATCAAGAATTCTGCTGAACCGACTCAACGCGAAAGTTTTGGTGAACAATGTTCCCGAGAAGTAATTTGGATTTCAGATGTCACAGCCCGAATACCGTCATGTTCGGTGGTCCACAGATCCAGGAGGAGTGCTATGAACGCAATGAACCAATTTATATTTACTTTGTGGACTTTACCAACGTCTTTGATTTCGTGAGCCAATGTGGACGGTGCATAAGTTTGGATGTCCAGGTTGGTTCATCAATTTAATTAAGATGTTGCACGTGTGTGATGACGAAGATGCAGATATGTGGGTCGAGCTCCGAAGCTTTTGATACCGTCACTGGCGTAAAGCAGGGTTACATCTTTGCCTCGGCCCTATTTAATTTACAATCGATCAAAATACTAGCCGTTGTTCTATAGAACATCAACGACGGTGTTCAAGCTAAACACCGCACGGACGGTCGAGTGCACGATAGTTCACGTCTCGGCACCCCATGTTGGCCAGGTAATCTGACAATGCGCACGTTGTTGTTTACTGATGACAGTGTGCCATTCGCACGCACCGCAAAGGATATGCAGTGATTGGCCACGGCTTTTGCGACCGCGACATTCACATATAGTTCGAATACCAACACAAATAAAGCGTTTTCTTTCGTCCGGCTTTCTCCGGGCGGATATACTGTGCTTACATTTGGAGTCCGAAACAACGGAGACACTGTGCATATCTGCAAAGATTTTTGCTACTTAGATGGCAATCTGTCGGCAGATTTGGGGAAGGCAAACCCGTGTGGTGAATGGCTGAAGTCGCTATCGGACGTCCTGAAAGACGTGTGTAGAAGATCCACACCTTGAAAATGGGAACCAACCTGTTTGTCTACTGTGCAGCGGTGCTGTCCACATTGTTGTGAAACTTGCACACATCAACGGAATGTGTGGTATCTGAGCCCCTTCCCTCTACAATGCCTAA
This sequence comes from Paragonimus kellicotti, assembly GCA_014220965.1. Taxonomy (NCBI): domain Eukaryota; kingdom Metazoa; phylum Platyhelminthes; class Trematoda; order Plagiorchiida; family Troglotrematidae; genus Paragonimus; species Paragonimus kellicotti. Next base: position 118,066 of record LOND01000406.1, read on the forward strand.
GATGCATATTTGGTATTCGTTTGTGGTACATACTTTTGAACACTGAGTTACATCAGTAAGCAGACACGGACGGGACCGAAGACACGCCGATGTTCAGGCAGCTTCGTTGACTGGGACACGTTTGTAGGACTGCCGACGAACGGATCCCGAAGCAGTTACTGCACCGGTAGCTCACAGCAGGTTTGTTTTAACTAACGACTCCAGTCGTTTGGTACATCATTCGCTCCCCTTTTCAGAAACATCTGTTATGTCCTTCAGCCCAATAAGTACATTGTAGGCTGACGGTTTTGTTTGGTTCCCGGTCGGAATCTAAATTTTGTTTCTCCTCCTAATCCTATTCTGAGTGAAATGAAATGATCTACACTGAACTAACCCCTGTCTTGTATGTTCAACATCTTTTCTCCCAGTTCAGATATTATCAATAAGGTCCCCCCTTTTTTCCGAAACACAAGAGTTTATTTTCGTGCAAACTTACCATCAGGTTAATCAGTATTGGTCGGCTGGAACACAAAAGTTTCACTCACACGCCTCCTGGATTTATTCCTTCGGGTTTACATTTCATGTGATGTGTGAGTGGAGCGAAAGGCGGTGTAGCGCAAGTCGCTTGTGATGAATGTTATGCGCAGTAGTCCTTTAGCTTCGGTCACTGTGACAGGCTAACCTGAAACGGATGCCGTCAACCATGTGATGGGCTAGCTGCTCATCATTTTGCCGCACTCTGATGGATCTACTTATCTATGATCAAACAGGCATATAACTTCGTTGTGTTTTCATTGCATTGTGCTACGCCGCGTAAGCATTCAGCAACTTTGTGTTTACTATCACAGTAGGTTGGAATTGATAGCAGTTCAATTCCATATACTGCGTAGACGAACTGGGATACAGCAAAATAAACTAAATGAATGTACGCAAAAAAAACAGTGTCCGGAAAGAAAGTTTAACAAAATGAAAAACATCGTTCATCGTAAGGGAGACAACATCGACAACTTACTTGCTGGAGTGATGAATGCCGACTATACTCGGTCAACGGGTCTTTGTGACATGAATCTGTTAAAGGATCACAGGCTGAAGTCGAAATAGGATCAGCGCACGTAAACTTTGACGACTGATGCATACGATCAGCTCGATGAGACGATCCGAGAAAGGCTGTTTCCAATGGATTATCTAACGTGGGTCCAAGACTAGGAGCCCGACCAACTGTGGCAGTGGGACTACCGGCACTGGGTGGTGGTTGAACTGAAACAATGCTGCTTGTGCTACTGCTGCTGCGACCTTCTGGCACCCCGCCAAACGAATGACTAATTAGTTCATTGGAATGATGGGGATGTTTGAGGTTAATCACTTCCAGCCCGTGCTTTGGACCGGCAGGAGTCATCTTGTTCAATGGACTGGAGCTGGAAACCGAAAACGATAATTCACGAAATTAAATCTGATCAGAAACCTTCTAAACTGACAAAGTTAACGAACGTCATGGACTGACGTTAAACGTCCGAGTAAAACCAATAGCTACAAAACTGACGTTATTTTCCAACGGATATCCAAAATCACGCCACAGGATGAATAGGGGGGAAATGTAAAGTTGAAGTGAAGAAACGCGACAGTAAGCAATAACTCGTCCTGAACTCAAGCGAAAATGCAGTCGAATTAGCAGCTTCAAATAAACGATATGAAACAAAAAAACACATCAGCCAACTTGCGGGTCGACAGACCAACTTCCAAGACAATCAGCGATCGCCGTTAGATCAGCTAAGCTACATTTTCAACTCGCTTAGATACGGTTAGAAAAAAGTCTTATGTGTACAATACCTGGGTAAAACAATTAAAACCAACCGCTTATTTCGAAAACCGGATAAGTAAATGCAGGCTGATCATGTTCTTCAGACCTAAATGACATCTGAATAAAAAGCAACTCTCATGACTAAAAGAGAACAAAACACTTCTCAACTCTATGAAAGATGTTCGCACGAGAGGCGGTAGAACGAGCTGATAAGAACCCAAATCTGATGTCAAGCAAGGTGCGTATAGGAAAATTAACGCGTTGCTTAGTGGCTAGTAAATTGACGAAAAGGAGTGTTACACAAACGCCACACTAATAAAAAGGGGGCAGTTACACTGAATCCTCGTTGCATCAACAGTTATATGTATAAAACCAGAAGTTTAAGAATAAGCACAAAGTAGATAAAACGATAAGATAAATACATACTCGAGCCGGGAGATCTCCAGATACCCCGATTGCCATGACTGAGGATCAGTTGTCCTTAGGTGCCGGCGGTATGAATTTGCGCCGCAACTCTCGTCAAGTAGAGAATTCTTCGCGAACTGCACAGGCTCCACTTCCTGGTCCGTATTCAGCCCATTGAAAAAAGAATGCGACGTAGGAGAACATTCGGAGAGATTATTCGGCAGCTGGGTTGACATGAGAGATTTCGAAGTTTTCAGGCCGGATGGATGCTTGTAGACATTCGGATGCGAGCCATCAGTGACATTTTGTGTATGACCATCTACAGTTAATCCGGTGGAAAGTCTCCAGTCTGCTTCTAACCGCTGTTTACGTGACGTCCGTGTAGCTTCGTTTATCTGACGTCTTGTAAGAATCGAGGCCGAAGGAGAATTTCCGTGGCATGATTCCGTCGAATGGCCAATGAACTGCGAACCAGAATCGAGGACACGAAGATCCGGTTTACAAGAGTGCTTGATAGACACATCGGGGTTTAACACTCTTCCACTTTCGTGACATCCATTCACATCGACTTCATCGCTTCCGACAGACTGTGCAAAGTAACCTGGCATATTTTCGGTTGCGGCAACCTGAAATCGGAGAGCTCGATTTACAGTACGATGGATTTGCACTTGGTTGGGGTCCACATACGTTTCAGCTTCGGTTGCGATACAAAATGCAAAGGAAGAAAGCTCATCAAGAGGTTTCAGCACAGTCCCACCCATTTCGTCGACTCTAGAATCGTCAAAACTCTCGCTATCCATTGCTTGTGGATCACATGACTCATGAGAAGACGTATCGGAATATCGTGAAGGCGAACCGTCCGACTGTGTCTGAACCACCGGTGGAAGGACCGTAGTTAGCTGCGCATTACCCATAACATCGGTTTTAGCCGACAAACCTTTGCCTAGACGAATGATCATACGAATTGCTGGTGGATCTATCGTGTCCAAAATCGGTAAGTCACTCCTAGCGGTCTTCTCCTTCACAATCTGTACATTGTTCACAAGGTGATTTCGATCATTACGACAAACTCGCGAACGCGCACGTGCACGCGTAGGTGGACGTCCACGCCTACTTGAGCCCCTTGTAAAGCTATTGACAGTTGAACTGTTGGCTGGATTCATCCGAGGACATTTGATCTCAACTGGAACCGAAGTGCAAACCGTAGTCGACTTCGAGAAATGATTTCTTGAATGACCTCGTTTGCGCGGTGATCCGGACAAACCAGAGCGCCACGGCCTCGACTGTAACGAAAAAAGGTAACACTCATAAGAAACAGCACGCAGAACTGCCGGGGTAAGCTGATTGGTTGGACAATGAGAAATGGTAGTGTATCAAGCGGAGCAGATCATCTAGTTTGCCGCTAAAAAAAAAGTGAAGTAGGAATGATATGCAGATGTCGACAAAGAATCGTACGATTTGACGTCAAAATCTCATTGACAGGCGCATCATTTTTTAGGTGGCAGGGCGCTTGTTGTCGTTTGATATACGAGATCATATATGATGAATGATATTATAAGGCTGTACAAAACCAAACAAGAACGGTGGCAATCAGCGAGACCCGAACCAACATCTGCGGGAATGAAAAACGTCGACGTCAATAATACTGAACTTCCCTCAAACAAGCAAATCAAATAAACCGGACCACTCAGAGTTCAATTATGCGACCCATGACAATGATTTCATTCGGTTACGAACGCACAGAGGTGCTATACCTTTGCCAGATTAAGATGCCTATATATTCATTTAACATGTTCCAGGTAGCTGGGTCTAAGGCGAACTAACTTCGTTTACTCTTCGCACCTGGCATGCCGCGTCCCTTTGCTCTGTAAGAGCCAACTAATCCCTGCTTTTTCAGCGATGCCCATGCACACATTAGCCGTGAGACCTCGCTTGCCGCTGAACCCCAGCTAATTCCCTTCGGACATCTTAAATCGACATCAAGACACGCGAAGGTGTCAGCGAGACACCTTAGATTGGAAAAGGTATAGGGAAGTACCACACACCAGAAACCCAACAGATAGAAGCTTGGAAAAGCAAACTGACGGACAAAAATGGAAGCACAAACAGGGAAACCAATATGGTCTGCAACTGATAAAAAAAGAGTAGAGTAGTGACACGAGAAGACAGTGAATCAAGCAAGCCAACCATAAAAAACAGGACTCACCAACTGGGCGTAGCTGCTTCGTCGGTCTTGCTTCGCAGTAGAGAATATCTTCTTCGAAAAAACTGAAGCCAAATGTGGAGGACGAACAACTGCAGAACGATTGGGCAGGCTTGAACGGGTAACCACAGCGGCTGGATTGGAAGATGGATTGTGAATCGTAAGCCTTATTGCTTTAGCGGTAGAATTTGGTGATAAGTCGTTGGTTACCTTTCGATACAATGAGTGGCCTTCGTTCAGAATCTTGGTCATTGCCATATTAGGCTGAGTACTCACAGTTGACAACTGATGGCTAAGCAGCTTCCTAGTTTTTTGCTTCTTGCGTTTTCGGATTGACAAAGGCACCGGCAGGTCATTCGGAGTTGCAAACCTTCTAAAACGGATACTTAGAGAAGTAGCAGTTGAAGCTGCAATAACAGGCACAGTGGGTGGGACAAGATGTTTTGTGGTCGGCGGTGAAGGTCCTTTTCTGGTTATTCTCCGGACGGGCTTAAGACTGGTTGATTTAAGATTTAACCGCAGCTTTATTGGTGGATGCAATAGGAAAGGATCACCGACACCGATTTTTGAAGCTGAAAGGTCGTCATTTGGCCGGATGTCTCCTGTTTCAGATGAACATGAAATGGCTGATGATTCGTGATTAGCGGTCTCTGTGATCTGTTCTACGCTTGTCTCCGTCAACTGCGCCACATCCAATAAGGCACATTCAGTAGTTCCTTCATTTGGCAGAATGGTGTATTTCGGAGAGCAGGAAGATGCAAAGGTGGGGTCTAGACTTGTGGCGCTGGTCACCGGAACATCATTCTCTTGGTCCTTAGCTGGTCCAAGCGAAGTGGCTTCCAAAGAATCATCCGCGTGTGACATAAGCACATTTACGTTGACAAGATCTGCGTTTGAAACACCAGCAAAAGTGAATGAAGATACATCAATTACTTCGAACGGCGTCGTAGTGTTCAATTCAGCGACCTCATCGGCAAAAGGTTCTGGTTCTTGGGAGGTCGACGTTTGTATATCACGTTCCAACAATTCCAATGCCTGTTGTGGAATGGTTGGATTGGATGTTTCATTAGATGTGGCTTTCGGTGAAGAAATGTGGATCGATGAAGCAAAGTTATTATCACCCGGAGATGGACAATCGAAACGGTGTTCCAAACGTGTTACCAAGCAAACAGGATACTTAGGATGAATGGGACTTAACGCCGGACTGCTGCAAGTTAGTGGAGGCGACGAATTTTGAACAACAGGCGGGGAATCTCTTTTCACATTAACATACAATCGTGATTTGCTTCCTTTGACACGCAACTTCCTGAAACCACGTCGACGACGACGGATTCTGTCAGAAGTGCGATGGGATTCATTCGAACTATTCAACCTTGCAGGTGTCGCCTCAAATGACGAGGTTAACATCGGACTGCTGGTTACGATGGGTACGTTTGGCTCTGCGATTGATACACTGACATTCTCTACGACAGATTTCTCGTCAAGTTGTGTAGGATCAGAAGCCGGTACAGGCTCGGAGATGACCTTATTAGGCTGTAAATCAACAGTAGCCCGATCTGCGATTTCTGAAGATGCCGTTTTAACAAATCGGTTAAACAAACGACATTGGTGTTCCTCATTTGGGGCAGATCGGTGAAATCCAGGTGCAGATGATCGAGGGTGAATGATATTAGACCCTTCTCGACCGTTCATTGCAGCATTGGCCAAATCAGAGAATGATGGTATGTCGGTCCAGAGGGGTACAGATTGTGTTGTAGCCGCCCGAGCAGCTAAAGCACTGAAACTAGTGGATCGGAAAGCTGCAGCCCCAGCAAAACTTCCGAATGTCAAACCTGGAAATTGGGTCGCTTGAACTGATAGTAGAGATGCATTGGGTAATTTGGAGGTAAGAGAAATATCCTCCACGAACGGTGCCGGTGGCCATTGGGTGGGAACAGACAAAGCAGATTGAGTTATTACAGAACAGTTGCTGAAAAGGGTAGGTGTATCGGATGCGCTTGATAAAGTAACAGTTGGTAATCGAGATGGATTGGGTGTGGAATTTGAAGGAACGGGACTCCAAGAACGATTAGGTGTAGACGAGAATGAATTCCCACTAGATACGGACTGAGCATTCACATGTAAATTTGGGAAAGCCGGAGCCGAAAATCCCGAAGACACAGTGGACGAATGGCTTGCAAGTGCTGACGGATGGATTAGTTGAGCAGCGGACCGCGCACAGCTGTCTATACCATATGGGATATCTAAAGTGTTTTGCGTTCCGGAATTTAAAAATGGTGATGTGCGGTCGGTGGATTCTGTATCAAAATCGGTAGTTTGAACAGAGTCTGGTGGCTTCGCTTGACCAGGGTGAGCTTTCATAAACTCGCTGAACAGCACATCGTTTGAGGCCCATACTTGTTTGTGAGTGTTGGAGGAGGTTAACTGTGTCGGTTGACTAGAGAGTTGCACGGTGGTGAAGCTAGGCAAGTCGGATGCGTGCAGAAAACGTGAGAAAGGAGCATTGTCCGTGGGGCGACATAAACTGACAGGTGTAATATGGACAGGATTCATGCAGGCGTGCATCGAGGTCACAACATCTGTTGTTGGTGTAGACTGCGTGGATGTGAATATTTGTTTGTGATCTTTTGAAAAATGTTTCGGTCGCCGGCGTTTGCGTAGTTTTCGACGGGCCGGATATCTCTTGACTGCAATACTGGTTGAATCCTTCGTCGAGTCTTGGAAATACTCACCAACAGTATACAGTGGGACGGATTTAGTCATGTCCATTCCCTCAGATACGTCTGCGTCAACAGTCGGGCCGATGTTGATCAGCTCATCTGATTCAGGAGAACAGTTAGGAAACAATCGACCTTCCACGGCCAACGTAAGACGTGGTAAATGTTGCTCGAAATCACCCTCTGCTAGTGGGAACGATCCAGTGCACGAATTGGTGACGGAGTCCGCAGAGAAACTAAAAATAGAATGACAGGTTGATAAAATATGTCGCGTACTAACATTAACAGAGAAATATGGAGTTGAGTAGTTGGAAAACACGCAAACAGTGAGTCAGTCAGTATGCCGGTAAATAAAAGTGGCGCTCATTTGAGCCTGACAGGTACTCGATGCCTTCGTTATTCATCACTTTCTTCATAAGCGTCCGGTTCAATCGAAAATGTCCCGGGTGATAAACGATCACTATAACACAAACTTAGTGAAATGGTAAAAGATCGAGCTGCAGTTTTGCAATCTTTAGATCACCGATTGCAACGTTAAGTGAAACATGATAATGGGCAACCTCAATGATAGCGATCAAAAATGTTTGACGAAGTCTTTAAAGTGCCTTGATGCCTGCTTATATACAGGATGGATAAGTGCAATTCAACTGTAGAATATACGATTGTACAGTAAACGGCTAAAGACCAGATAGGTCGACAGAACTGAACTCCTATGATGAAGTTCGTCGCTGTGCTTTTGGGATGGACAAATTGTAACAAGCATTCAGCGAAATCTCGTTCTTACTGGTTTCGTTGGTTCAAAGTCCTGCATACGCCAGCCAATGGCCTACCACATCATACTCTGGATTAGTCTAGAAGTTTGATTGTTTGATTCAGTATGGCATTCCCAAACTCTTTGCGTCCAAATAACGACTAACAACCTCTGACGATGACACCACTGACTGTAGTAAACTGTAGCGAGCGTGTTCTGAGTCTTCCTGTTTCTTAAACGTTTTCTGCAACTAAATGTGTTCCAATGTTTGTGAATTTCCACATTTTCACGCACCTTCCACCTAGAATCTGCGGTGTCAACGCAATCAACTATTTCTAACTGTCCAAGTACGACTGGTATGCCTCTAGTAATGGCGTGGATACTCCAATCGTTGATGAAAGTAACAACCTTCAAGGAATGAAATGGACATAAATGCCACTTACTCACACTTCCACTGCTAGGATGCTGCTTTGAAGGGTAGTATGCAACTCACTTCAGTGATAGCATTGCATTAGTTAGGTATGATACAAACATTGTGAAAGAAGTGGTTTAGAAAAAAAAGAGGAACATAACGGACTTAATTCATAAAACCACATTGCCAGACCTCGAACATATCAGTTACTTACTCCTTGTGAACAAACACACAAACAAATTGTAAATAAAAGTATGGAAGCACCCGTAAGGTGATGTGCAAACAATGTCTATCGTGTCGCTTCATTAACTGTTCTTACTCCACAGAGAATTCAACTATGCAGGGGAGCATCATCAGAAAACAATATTAAAACATTTCAACTTAGAATTATGATAATGGGCTTCAAACATATCGAGAACACGACATTACGGATAATAATGAAAGCTCCCTAAAACTTAAACCGATCAGACGTCCAGCCTTAAGTCAGTTATCTCTTCGCGATAAGCCGACACAATCCCACATTGATCGTGAGATGAAAACAATTATTCGTCAAATGCTAATCTAGAAACAGAACAGTGCGACACCGATGAATAGGAAACGGGAAGCGACTCGACTCACCCAAAGGACAGCGGTCGTTCTGAGGATGGAAACAACCAGAGACCATCAGAAGACGATGGGAATGGTGACGGGGTCTGCACAAGGAAAGCGGGCTGATCAGCTGTCAGTGGTTCTGCTTGCATAGCATCATGGAGGACTTCATCAGATGGTTTCGAACGAACGTGTTGCGGAGAGGATTCGAAGGATTGTGACGGTTTCTTCCTCGTCTTTTTCTTCTGTTTTGACCGACGAACGCAACGTTGAGTCTGATCTGCAGGGGATTGCTCGCCCGACTGTTTTTCGTTATAATCAGTCAAAGTAATCTGCACTGGCGATGCAACAGATACCCCGGTAGCAATGAGGGGTTTGTCACTGGGATCCGATGATTCTGATGCTTGCGAAGCAGAGCAGACAGGATTCTCTGAGGAACTAACGATGGATACTGATTTGCTTTCGGAAGAATCTAAACTTTGCAGGCTACGTTTCTGACAGCTTTTCAGCATCTGATCCAATGTTGCTAAGCCTTCGATATTTGATTTTATGGGAGATATATCCGAATCGGACCCTAGATCAACAGCAGCAGCCTCCAACAGAGCCGTAGATGAAGCAAGTACACCCAAAATAGATGGACTTTGCATTGACTGTGGAACATCATCAGCTCGCTCCGAATTTGATGATTGTGACAACATTGGAGAAGGCGAACCCTGAACAGCATTTGAGTTATGCAGTACGTTTTTTGGAGAAATGGGCATGTTGAAAACCTCCTCAGAATTCGGCTGAACGGGAGAAACTTGCCCGTTGTCCAGGGTTTTTTGGATAGAAGATAATGGAAATGGAGACTTAATCTTGTGACTCGACCTTGTACAAACTGTAGGTGCACTAACGAGCCGTCGTCTCAAACGTCTACAACATCCATCAATAGATGAAGGCGTGGAAGCCACAGAGGAAACATTCGATAAGGTGGCGGAAAGCGTTCGACGCCGAAATGAACCACACGACGCATTAGAATGTAAACGACTGCATACATCCATATGAATAAAATCATCTGACGAGATGACACGCACAGGCGAACAACTTGAATGTTTCGGCGTCATAGTGAGTGATCGTTCGGAAGTGCTTTGATTGGACTGCTCTAGCTGCATAGCCATCGTCTCTTCTTCATCCTCAAACTCAACGTCGTCCTCGGGTAATTGACTGGACTGTTGTGGGTTACTGACTTCACAAATTTTAGTGTCTTCTACGTCCTCATCAGGCTTAACGTTAGTAACTGGAATCTCAAGACTTTTCGTCACAGGTAAGTCACAGACAACACGGTCAGGTGTGTCTGAATCAATCAATTTACTATCATTCTCCACCGTGATTGCCAAACTTATGAACTCTTCAGCTGCACTTTTGGAGATCACAGGCGTTTTGCTGGTTTCGGCAACTGATGGTGAAATAGAACCAGATGAAGTTTCACCAACTGAGTCTCCTGCAGGTGGAACATCTACTTCAACATGTAGTTTACCCGATTCAACTGGTTCAACCAAAATAGCGTTAACAATCGACGGACTCAAAGATCTATCTAAAGGAACAGCCATTTGACCAACTGTCATGGTTGACAGATTTGTCGTCTCAGCAACCGATTTAAAGGCATTTTCGGACTTGGGAGACATTTCAAATTCTTTTAACGATTTCGAAGGAGAAGGATGGTGGTGGACCAAGTAGCATGAGGGCTGCATCGAATTGCTCAGCAGTGGTGTATTCACCGGCGGCATCTGGAAAGTCAACACCAAGAAAATCGTCAGTGGCCTCTGCAGAAAACCGACAAGTCTGACTACCTCGTTTTCTATTTGCTGTACCGAACAGTCTACCGAAGACTTTACGCTCTTCCGAGGTCAGCCCACTACGAGAAGCTCCGAAACGAAATGGGATAACAGTGGGGACAGTATTTCGTAGAAGGGCTCGGACCTGATGAGAACTCGGAATAGGCATCTCGGTGTCGGATGGTGGGTCGGCACTCGTGGCATCTTTCGTTAAGGCTTCATAATCAAGGTCGAAGTTGGTAGCGGTCAATTCGTTCAACGATTCTGTAAGCCGATTGTCACAAGCAACTAGAACATCACACTCTCGATCCGCGGAATGTTCTGATGTAGCCGAAGGGCACACATCAAAGTCGGTGTCAAATATATGTCCTTGATCTACTTCATCGTTTAAACTGAGGTCGGAGGTACCCACAAGCGAGTTTAGAAAGGACTCGCTCACATGTCCAGCCCCTGATAATCCGTGGGACTGTGGACCTAAGACAGATTCTAAATCGGCCGCGTCTTCTGCATTACAGCCCAACGCGGCTACCAAACTGGTAGGTTCATCTGTTTCATCGAATGCGGTCACGTCCTCAGCGGGTCCGTTGTTGAAAGTCGTTTGACAGACCGAACCGCCGAAACCATCAAACAAGTCACCTGACAACAGTTCTGTAGGGCCACTCGGAGATACTTGAGCGCGAACCATAGTATTTTTCACAGAGGTAGGAGAAACACTGGCAGCCAAACTAACAGACAACTGTGCCTCCACTTGATCACGAGACAACGGCTGTGAGGATGCGGATGGGGATCCGCCAGTTTCCCCAGAAACCGAATTAGCCGGATGCTTGGTTGTAGGATTAGCAGCTGTCTGACATACAGTCGAAGGAAACAGCGGCGGTGCAGCGACTGTAACAGCGGACTGCGCATCACCTACGCCGCTAGCAGCTCCGACCATTGCGGCAGCAGCCAATAGTGCATCAATATCCGCATTTCCCGTACTCTCGTTGGAATCAGCAAAGGTTTCTGAACAAACAGGTCCGACAAGATGAGAACCAGTGGCAAGTGGTGACGGTTGTTTATCATCAAGTAAAACAATCTCCGCGCCTTCGCAGTCTGAAATATCGTTGGACCGAAGTGAATAGACATCAGAACAGGTGGGCAAGTTCATAGTTGGGTAGGCAAAATCACATGCTTTTTCTTGTGCATAAGACTCAAAAAGCGCACCAAAAATCCGACTATCATCCTCAGCACCAGATTCCTCAACGTTAGACCCTCGATGTTCCTCTGTTACATCACTTGATACGGGGATTCCATCCTCCATCTGTGTCAGACGCCAAGCGATGCTTATCAGATCGTCTTTAGCAATACCATCGGCATCCTCATTCAAGGTCATATCAGATGAAACCGTGTTTGAAGTCGTCAGAGGGCCAGCGGTAACAGAATAGAGAGGCATTAAAGAATTTGATCCATCACATGTTCCAGCAAAATATGATCCCGGCAATAGAGTTCCGAGGTTCGAAGGCATAGGGATTGCCGCTGAACTGACGGAGTTGGGAGGCAGAGATGGTGAGGATAACGAACAACCGGGAAGAAGGTTTCTTGAAAGAGGCTGGTCCATATGGGACTGTTCATTAAGGGCGATCGATCCAGCAGCAGATGACAAGGCCGTAGAGACATGCGGGATATGCGAAGGCAACATCGTTTGTCCGGTGACCGGATACACCAACGAACCAGCTTGTGAAACATTTGGAAGTATAAAGCCCAAGGTGTTCTGATTGGGCTGAGAATAGACTATTGACAGGCCGAAAGGACTCTGATCTGTGGAAGCCTGTCCGCTGGATGAGTAGGGCACAGCCATCGGAACGTACGGTGCTGGATAATGAACCACACCAGTGTTTGGATCCATAGTAGCCATAGCACCAGATGCTCCTGAAGGAAAAATGGACGCAGAACTAACTGGAGGAATAGGACGGATAGGAACTTGACAAGTTGTAGCCGAGGATAAAGCATTGTTGCAATTAGAAGAAGCGTATATAGAATTAGGAAAGGGTGGACAGCCGTGTGGAAATTGGAAAGGTTGCGGAACAAGGTATGGAGGTCCGCCATTGTGTGAAGAGCAAGGAGGAAACGAACCACCAAACAAAAAGGTCGGTGGAATGGCACCAGAGGACAGCACAGGGGGCGGCAGCATGGATGCCGCAGTATGGGGAACTAACATTGATTGGGTTGTAAATGCTGTTGGATGAACCATTGTTGACATTGAACCGTGCGGCGCCAAAAACGTTTCGTTTGGAGGTGCAAGACCTGTAGCAGAGATGGGACAACCATGAGTAGTTGTGAACACTACGGACGTAGCACTGCAAATCTGAGAAGTGGTTGACACGACTGCGTTTACTTTTCGACGTCCCCGACCAGAGCGAACGGAAGATGATGAAATCGGCAAAATTGAAACTCGCTTCGTTTTCATTGTTGCTAGTGCCTGTGAGCATATGGCAATCGAATACGTGGCCGGTGTGATAGAAGCACATGAAATAGCACCCGTTGTGTTCGTCGCTATAACAGAGCTGGCTGCTTGCCGTTTCGGGGCTGCACGATTGCAAGATGAGGTTCGCGGGCTTGCACATGTTCCGTTCACAGAAGGTTGGACAGTAAGCTTCTGCAGCGGTTTCGGAGCTATGGCCCTCATACGTTTGCCAACATTACCACAGCTGTGATTCGAAGATGAGGTGGGCATTTGTGAACCCAATGGAACAGAAAGTTGGACGGTGGTCATACCGTTAGAACCAACCCCAGTAATGACGTTTGAAGGAACGGGCAAAGGCAAGCCTGAAAACGGCACGCTTGAGGTTGTTGATGAAGAGAAGAGGGAAGCGGGGTTCATAATTGGCAAATGGTTGCCTGGGTTGTTATTATGTTCCAAGTTGCTTTGAGGTGGAAGGACTGGGCTTTGCAAACTGGTTGGGGGTGGCAGAACGCCGGATGGTTCAATTGAAAGCATGATGGGACCCCCGTTGGCCGTCCCATTATTGGCGAGCGCACTATTGATGGCACTTAGTATGAGCGGGGTTGGAACCTTGATGGTATACTGTTCCCCCATTTTCGCACCCGGAAGTGGTAGTACCTGAAGGATCACAGTCGGAAGATCGGGTAGATTGAGCTGAACAGCAGGGAAATCCCCACTAGGAGTGATTGGGACGAGAGTTAAGAGGAAAAATGGAGGAAGCGGCGCTGTTGCCGTGGTATGAGGTAAATGCGAGAAAGTTACTTTGGCAGAGTCTAACATGGAGACTCCCGGTCCCGGAGCAACAGAAGTAGTTGGGACAACAAAATCAGAACTGGAAATCATAGGCGGAAGTTGAATGTCTGTAGCACACGACTGTGTAGTTAACTGAGGTAACCGTTGTGGAGGAAGAACCGGAGTTGGAGTGGATGGCAGAGGAAGCGGCAATAAAGGTGTGTTGGTGCAACCAGTGGTGCACATAGGTTGCGGTTGAGGGGAACAGTTCAAGTTTGAGGGTTTGGAGGAATCCGGGTCAAACGTAGTGAAAGTCAATTGTGTAACTGCATTAGACATTTCATCGCAAGATTGACTAACAGCTGAACTCGTAGCGGTATCCACAGGAGAATCCGCCGATAAAGAGATGGTATCAATTGGAGCAGACGGAAGACTGATCAATGACGGTTCGGGAACAGAATTCTCCGAAGAATTTGCTGACGCAATAGAAATAACACTTGAGTCAGCAGCGTTTCTCACTGGATCGAAACTGTTTTTGTATAGAAAAAATAAGACGGTTATAGTAAGCAAAAAGTATAGACAAACTGTGGATAGATGTGCATACCATTACCTCAAGACAAATCTGTTGCGTACCCACACTTACCAAACCTACAACAGCACACCAGAATAACGAATGCTTTCGATGATATACATAATATATATTAAAGAAACCGAAATTAGGGACATGCAAAAAACGGAAATCGTATTCGCATAGAAACCTCCCACGCAAATAATAAGAAATCGCACTGGTTGCAGTAGGCAGTTGTCATTAGGCAAAAAGCCGCATTAACAGATGTACAACAGCATTAAAAACTTACAGTCTGTCACTAATTGACCTTAATGACAACTGCAAAGAACTTAGCAACTAACCGAGAGTGTAACTCCCAGGTTTCTCGTTCTGACCTGGTAACCTAATAAGTCGTTTGGAGTGGTCTCGTGTTAGATCTTATTATATTTGAGGTCTGGATGGGCGATGAATCGAGTAGATTTTCACCACAACTTTTCACCCTTTGAGAAGCCTCCGCATTCATGTTTGCCAATCGTGCTGATCTTCTCGGCGCATCGAACTCTTCCGGTTTCTGGACATTCTGCTTCCTATATTGCTTTGTTCATTTTTCTTGTCGACTTTGGTGACCTTAATCTTCGACGCCTTATTTGCGGCTTTATCTGAAATGAACATCGGAGCCATAGGTGAGCAGAACAACTTCTGCGTTTTAGAAAAAAACAGGTTCGCTTGCACCTCCAGTCTTGCTGGCTCTACTTTCATTCCTCCTGAGACTATGTGAACACTGGACAATCAGGTTGCGTAATTGGGCTTGATAGTCTCCACTCGGACCATCCTTGTAATTAGCATTTAGTGAAAGAGTACAGTTGGGATGTCTCAAAGCTTTCAATCCAGGATAGCTGGACTTCCTTCTGACACCAAGAATCGTACTGGAATCAGCTCATTATCATTACCAACCACCCGTTACATCAGTCTCACCTAGCAGAGCTAAACGATGACCAGTAATTATGTGGAGAAGGAAAACCAATCAGCACTCTCTTTTACCGTTGGTGGTCGTGAATTGTATTCATTACTGAAGAATCTGGCCTACCCGAACGCCCCAGCCTCATTGCCATTCGACGAACTGAAAGAAACTGTTGTTAAAGCAGTGTTTCCTTTCAATTTCCATACCACAGAACCGGCGGAGTACAAATTACTAGTGCGTTCAACAAGCACGAGCTTCCGTGAGTTCATTCTACAATTGCAAAAACAAGCTGCCCGTTGCAACTTTGGTGACAAGCTGGAGGAGCATCTGCGTGATCGACTGATTGCTGGTGTCAATGACACTGATCTTCAGCGGAGATTGCTGGTCAAACAAGATATGACTTTCCAAGAAGCCCGAGACATCTGCGAGCAGAAGGATGACGTGAATGCCGCTACTGCTGATTCGAACGTCATACTATTTCACAATACCAAGGTGCACACCCCTATCAGAAGTCAACTGATGAACAAGTTTCCACGGTCTCCTCAAGTATCAGTCATCAATCTCGGCCCAACGAAAGTGAACAATGGTTTCTCATGAGGTGAGTTACACCAGCGACCATCTTGTCGATTCTGATATTATACGCCATTTAGGTGGCAAATCTGGTCATATTGAAAAGTTATGCAAATATCAGAAACGCTACCTGAGTAAAGTTAACGAGACAAGGGCTGTGGAGCCATCTACTACTGTTTATTCATTGCAACTGAAATCCAGGGCTGAGCAGTTTATTCACAGATGCCTCAAGTTCAAGTCAGGATGTACGTATGAATTCATTGTGGACACAGGAAGTAGCGAATCCATTATTTCAAAACCACTACTAGATCGCATGGCCCCTGATGCTCAACTGAGATCAACAACGATTGAAATACGTGAGTTACTGGTCATCGTTTAGCTCTGCTAGGTGAGACTGATGTACGGTGGTTGGTAATGATAATGAGCTGATTCCAGTACGATTCTTGGTGTCAGAAGGAAGTCCAGCTATCCTGAGGATTGAAAAGCTTTGAGACATCCCAACTGTACTCTTTCACTAAATGCTAATTACAAGGATGGTCCGAGTGGAGAATATCAAGCCCAATTACGCAACCTGATTGTCCAGTGTTCACATAGTCAGGAGGAATGAAAGTAGAGCCAGCAAGACTGGAGGTGCAAGCGAACCTGTTTTTTTCTAAAACGCAGAAGTTGTTCTGCTCACCTATGGCTCCGATGTTCATTTCAGATAAAGCCGCAAATAAGGCGTCGAAGATTAAGGTCACCAAAGTCGACAAGAAAAATGAACAAAGCAATATAGGAAGCAGAATGTCCAGAAACCGGAAGAGTTCGATGCGCCGAGAAGATCAGCACGATTGGCAAACATGCAATGCGGAGGCTTCTCAAAGGGTGAAAAGTTGTGGTGAAAATCTACTCGATTCATCGCCCATCCAGACCTCAAATATAATAAGATCTAACGCGGGACCACTCTAAACGTCACGTTAACATTGGCAGTGGAATCGAATAAATTTTCACCACGTCTATTACATTTACCACGTAAACAGCTCTAAGTGACAAACGCGCCACAGTAGCAGTGATCTATGTTGAAGCTTGAGACCGAGTTATAAATGAGCGAACATCGCTACCAAAAGCCAACTACGGAAACTACGAAGAACAGCACGGTCGCTAACAGCACCAGTATAAACAGCTAGGCAAACTCTCGTCTATAGAAAATTTGAAAAAGATTTTTTAAAATCACCTGTCTGCCTGCGTGTCTAAGTCGATCAAAAATCCTGTGTTCGGTGTGGTTGAAGATTGTACCGGCGAGCTGATGTGAGAACTATCGGGAGAACGACGTTCCGAGCTATCACAATGAACAGCAGGAGTGTCCAAAGTAGTTGAACTACTTAACTCCATGTGCAATCCTGTTCCCGTGATAGA
This sequence comes from Paragonimus kellicotti, assembly GCA_014220965.1. NCBI lineage: Eukaryota > Metazoa > Platyhelminthes > Trematoda > Plagiorchiida > Troglotrematidae > Paragonimus > Paragonimus kellicotti. Next base: position 135,420 of record LOND01000406.1, read on the forward strand.
CTGGGTCACTTCATGCGTCAGCACACAGGCCACGGATTCAGGATATATGGCGATTGTTTGAGAAGACATCGGCGTCAGCGATGAAGTTGTTACGATTCCACTGTCTAAGTCAGAAACACGAGTAGTGGTGGAGTCAGGTAGAGGTGTGTCTGATGACGGGGAAGGCGGATGTGAACCAGCGAAACAAGGCACCTCTGAGAGAGAGTTCGGATCTACAGAAGAAAAATATTTGGCTAATGAACTCAACTGCGCCACAGTTTGTGGAAATGAGGTAATCCTGAGGCAAAATTCGCATCCACACCGTTACCGTATTGATGTAAAACATAAACGACAATGTGATTCAACTGAGAGTTTAACACAGCTTCCTGAGAATGATTGTACTCGCAGTAGGCACTCTCTGAAAAGTGCCGACACGAGATCATCTGAGTCAGGAGCACTATCACGTTTGAGAATTGAAATGCAATTGCAGACTGAAGTTTTAGTGAGTGATCCTAAATTTACCGAGCAGGGTGCCACATGCAAGTTTGTGGCGGTAACACAGTAGAAGCAGGAGGCCAGCTAAAGTGACCCTCCAGTGTTGCGCCCAGCGCTTTAACTTTCTGGATTTATTATAGGTGAGCGTGCCATCTGCCTTGCAAACAGCTTTAATGACAAACGGTAGCATTGGATCAGTAGCACGGATAAGCTTGAACAGTCTGCTAGTGTTTCTGAAGCAAAAGCGGTTTCCATTTCCTTAACTTTCTCCATTAGCCAAGCCTCACGATCGGCGATCAGGCTACGTTTCAGCTTCCTACGGATATCCCTCCTAAACTTGTTATATGAACTGCCAGGAGGAATGTTCCGTCTGGTATCTGATAACCCGAAGTTTCTGAGAATCAATGTTTGTTCCACCCATGAACCACCATGCAGCGTACTACAGTACCTGCCTCACCAACGACCTATGAGATTTGAGTCTAGCAGCTACTTAGATCTTGCAGGTGAGAACTATTAAGACAGCTTTCTAAGCTGGTTTGGTACTTATGCTTTACTGACATCGCAACCAGTTTCTTAACAGTCAGCTGTTGTTGTCCATGGAGTCGTTGCCCAGCAAAAGTAAGAACAAAACGGCAACGTACCAACGCATGATCTGAATCCAAGTATGTGCTCCAATAAGAACGACAGTTCTTGAATGGAGCCTCACCAACCTATAAGTAAAAGCTATGTGGTTTTTCCGACACTAGGTCTGATTTGAAAAGGGGGAAGCCAGTTACGTGCATGATGCCTAAAACTAGTGCTGGCTAAAAATAGCTTATGCTCAGCGCACAGCTGCAACAATCGCCCACCATTATCCGAGCGATGTGATGCTATCCCAAACCTGCCACCTAAACGAGACTCGGCCTCATCAAGACGCCAACCTAGGCGTTCATATTTCTAACAGGAATAATTACATCAGACTCATGTGTCGGCTAGAGGAGAGCGGCCAGACCCGATTCGAGGGGAAGGCGTTCTTAACACCGATGTCACTACTGCCTGCAGGAGCACAAGTAGATGAAATGAAAATATTTCTCAGTTTTGCTTCCAGAGCTAACCTTAATAGAACGGATGGCATAAAGTCTATGACTTAACAGGAATCCAATCTACTAATGCGGCTGCGGCCGTCGTGCTGAGAACTATACCTACTCCCAGCCTGACCTGTAACGGCGGCTGTGGAGTCACCCGAAGTGTATAACCAGTATCGGGTAGACAATGCGGGTGCTGTTAGTTCCATACGTTGACTACTGTCCTGGATTCTAGTCTCTGAAATACAACAGACATCGACATTTAACGAGTCTAACGTTCGTGCGAAAGCGGCCTGCTGACCTATCTGTTTAGAGTGCGAACGTTGAAAGCACCTATATTAATTCGCATTCTAGGTCTAAGCAAGGGACGAGGGAGGCCTGAGGCTGAATGGTAAGAGATGGGACTTATCGACTCAGTGCTACTGGGATTAGCTACATCTATTGGGGGACCTGACAGCTAAATTTGAT
>LOND01000406.1:156960-177032 GCA_014220965.1 Paragonimus kellicotti
AAGGATGGATAAAGTAAGTTTTAGCAAACAAGGTCAAACAAAACAAATAGGGTTACCAGTCTTTTTGAAGAAATACAGAACGCCAATGTTTCAAGTATATGAAATATGAATCACGCAAGTAATAGCTCACGTGAACAAGCTCACCGGGTAAGTTGATGAAGCACCGAAAAATTGGTTGACAGCAATCATCGTGCCGCAGCTTAATTACCAACGTCAAGTATACGAACGAATGTTTGTAAAACGGATAGACCTCATCTGCAGCTCAGCTGTACGGTGTATATATTTTGATTAAGAGTACAGGTTGATACAACAAGGTCAGTGATCGTGCTTCACACATCCCTCCTGCATTATTTCTAAACTAAAGCCTTCCTTTCTACAGCTGCATGAATTAAACACCAGTGGCGACCACTGACGTGCCGCAGTCGATGATGCCTCAGACGGCGAATGCAAGGAAAGTAACGCGCACCAACGTACAGAAGAAAGTCGACGGTAGTATTTGACATCGACTATTACGCCTAATGAAGAGTTTCGGTTGTGATTAGACAAATCAAAGTTCAATAATATTAACGCATTAACCTATGTTATCGTTGAGTTCTATGTAGTGAATAACGCTGCACCACGGTAACATAGTAGTGGCTGGCACTGACGCTTAATCACCATTCAAGAGAAAAAGTGGTTTACAAGAGGATAGATGGAATACTTCAACAGAGCCTGTATCTAAACTCAAATGTGCAGGCACTTACACTTCGAAAATGGCTAACCAAGTTGAGAATGAGGATACCGCAGCATTCTCCTGCGCTTCGCTGATTACATCTTAATATTTGTGCGTAACCTGCGGATGACTCAATCAATTAGCAAGATTTACATTACTGGGACCAACAACATATTCCCCTTCATCATCTCCAACCAGACTGCGAAGTATAGGGGACCCAACCCCGGGATACAAACACGACTTATAGTGGCTGACTCACTGGATGTCGTTTGTAGTTTAATATGTCAAGTCACTCTCTGTTCAACCCGCACCTTACACCAGTTGGTCTGGGGCATCATAAGAGTAACAGACGATCAGTTGACACCCACAACAAATGACTCAACTAAAGGTTGTAAGTCAACAAAGGCTAAACACGGAAACTTGTCCCATCAAGTATCGGCTTCCGAACCTTGTTGCTAATAAATTGCCGATGCCACCGATGAACGCTACTGATCACAGATGGGTGGCTGATTCGGTGAAGCAGCTACGTACCACAGTCGTAAAGCAGTAATGCCCTTATGGTCGCTTTGTATGCGCTGTCCTTATGCTTCAAGGGGGCGGTGTTGTCAAAAATGAGTTACGACAACGAACAGCACCCTACAAATAATAAGTTGAGATACTACGCAAGTTGGAAGTGTTTTCTTGTCAGATGATGTTTAAGTTTCGGCACAATGGTGACAAACGAAAGTCAGGCCTCGGTATGAGTTTTTGATGAGCCATGTAATCTAGTCATCTTGAAGCTTACACTATTCGCCACTCAGAACCATTGTTACGGAACACAGAAACAACAGCAGGACAAAAATAATTCAGTAGGGATACCATGTGAACAAGACATGTAGTCACGGTGAGCAGAATTTTTGTCAGATGCATTCTCTTTGACATCCACTACACGAAGATGTGGGCGAACGATACTGAACGTCATCACGATACCTCTAAGAAGTCAGACAATTTATCATATGAGACGCCCAATGATGATGTAAGGTCAGTCGCGAACGCGGACGGGTGGGTCGACTAAACCGTTATTTCAGTCAACAAAGGCATGTATGGGCAACGGAAAGAAAAATTGAGATGGCAAGATGTGTGTTTTGGGAATAAATCTGAGCAATAGTGACAGATATCGGGGTCTTGCTAAAGAAAGGGTAAAACGTGAAATCATGCACGCAGTGGTCATTATCAGCAAACGACCGAAACCAACTGGGAAGCTCTTCGTGACGGTCCCAATCAGCGTTGATTTATTGCTTCCTTAGAGTTCTTTCGAATAACGGTCGCCGAAATCAGAATAAGTAATCAAGTTTCAGTTGTGAACTATGTGCAAACATCGACAGTCACTGTGGAGCATAAGCCGTGTTCAGACTCTTCAGCAGGAGGCCACAGTTTGTCGGAAATGACGAGCTAAGAGGTAACTCGAAAGCCTTAGATTGTTGTGGAAGTGCAAGAGATGGACAATATAAATCAAATGTGATCCCAGCTGTGGTTCATAATAAATGTGGATTCACACGCATTGCCTCCGATAAATTCAAAACGATCCGACAACGGGTGTTGGTCACTGCTGAATAGGTCGCCATACGATTAGGCAATCCGATTGTGTTCACACACGAGACTTGTGCAAATCCTGCGTTTGCCGTGATCAGAAATGACACCATCGGTTTGTACCCCCGCCCAAACTGATGGTGGATAGAACTCCAAACCACTCATCATTAACACTGGTGATTCTCCCTCCAAGTGGTTAGCTTATACACACTTTTAACTTCTGCAACGTTTTACATGACCCAATGACATTCTATTAGAGCGAAAGTGGTTGAGCGTTCACATATGATAATTCGGTCGTGCCTAATGTGAGGTCAATGGCGCAGTGGTAAACACGGTTGCCTCATGAAAGCGTGGCCGGAGTTCCATTGTCACAGAAAATGGGCTAATCCGGTGTGGACACATAACACCGGGCATACTTCAAACCTTTATATTATCTCCATGCGTTTACGGCGTTCACTCGTAATAAATCTGAAAGTCTTCGGCGACCGAGCTCAAAACAGGGATCCAACAACCTATTCACTCATAAGATGCAGTGTGTTACGTAGTTGATGAACTATTTATTGAATACTGGTTTCGATAAGCGGATTGGATGCAACATCATAAATTTTTCAATACACTATTGCAATACATTACCATTTATTGACAATTATGATTGCCCATGTGTAGCCTTGTGCAATCGTTGACAACCATGTACATAATAATATATCAGACCTTGAATAAAAGTGTTCTGCGAAAAAGCGTTCAGTAAAACTGTGATATGACAGCTGGAAATAACGGAACTTTTTCAGTTAGAGGATGGAGACCGTTGGGTGGACAGCGTGTATTCAATGAGTTTATGAATTTTTGTAGCAGCAGTAGGAATTGGCATGTTATTCTCCAAAACAACAATAAGCTTTACGTTTACGTGTGTGCAAAAATGCCGTTCATTAGCACCAACCTACCTCTTCAATCTCGCGTTTGCAACCCGTACCACACTGTAGTTACTTTTCTTATTGGTCGCTTGGATATACCTATGACATCTAGACCTGATACATGGTATACACTGCAAAAAAAGGTCCATGTTGTTTAATATGATAGACAGTTTTACTCGCATTGCTAAATTCCCAATGCGATCACAACAGTTTCGAGTTCAAAGGTAGTGATGCAAACAAAATTGTGGTGTGATCCCTTCCACAATCTTTGGGGTTTACTTACAGGTGCATTGTTACTTTCTGCGACGTTAGAGACAAATGTAAATCACTACTAACAATGAAACCTAAAGTCCGTTCCAACAGCCACATTTGGTCGTCCATTCAGTATAACAGGACATTCGAACGCGAGTCCATTTGCCACAACTTCTTTGGGAAGCAAAAATTATGATTCTGCTACGTCGCTGATTCATAGGAAGCAAAGAGACGTACTTGCTTGCCGTCACATTGTTAGGCCTCGTAGCTTGGAGACAGAAAGGATTCGAACAAACTGCCAGACAATAAGATCTGTGAGGGCGCGAACTGAAATATTGTGTTGCTGTAAACTTAAGCTGCACGCATTTGGTGAAATATAGATAACGAGTTACAGAAATTGTGAACTTGTTGACCCATGAACTGAGAAAATTCGTCCTCCATCGTTTGCATTCCCTATTTTTCCCACTAACCTGACACTTGTTCCCACTACCTCACCCACCCCGTTTTGTTTTATTGAACTAATGTGTCATTAAATGTCCTTGGCGCGAGTAGCCATTCTTGTCCTGGCCTTACTGGCGTGACGGCTGACCTTTGACCTTGCTGGTCCTGTTGAGAAACTGTTGATTTTGCTGGACGAGACTATCGTCGCGAACGATTGAGGTTTGCTTTTGTAATTATTGATGCATTTCTTTAATAGTACCGTAGAAATTGTTGGGTCCAATCTTGTTTTCATTTTGGGGATCCGTTTTGGGCTACGCGTAACTCAACGATCAGACGTGGATCGTTACAGTACTATTCAAACTAAAATACGTGTAACNAGCTGCGATTGATTGTGGGTGACGTTCAGTCTGTATGAACCTGTGTTTATATACTGTTTAACTATCGCTGAATCCATATAACCGTGTTGATCCGATGATGAATCATTCAAAATAATTGTTCGTAACGGTTTCCCTCTATGATCTAGTAGGAATTTTCGCGAGATTTTAATTACTCAGGTAAATCAAAACAACGGAATAGTGAGTAACTTCAATAAACTATTGCGAAAGTACGTATAACTGCTGACTAAAGTTTGGGTGGCCAGGACCTCGAAAAGGGAACACAACAGCACAGTCAACAAATCCGAACCTCAGCGCCAGGAAACCCTAAATCTCCTCTATTGTGTAGTCTACACCTTACAATTTTGTAGCCTCTTACTTCGGTGCGCCCCGCTGACATTCAGATTCCGCAGCCATGAACCCAAACCTGGTTGTCGTAACTGCCAACTTGTCTCTAAACTTTTATTTTTAGCCGTGTATGTTGTGGAATGTCCTTCAAGTCGAAACGGTTATGCTGAACACCTTGTATGCCTATACCCGGGAGCAAGACCGACTTAAACTTGTCGGGTTTAGGAGGCTTGGACGAATGGAGCCCGACAACGCCTTGCTTTACTGTCACTAGTCAATCAACTTGCGCAGCCTACGTATCGTTCATTAACATCTAATCATAATCACAGCCGAGGGCATACAGGTAGTGTAACCTGAGCCCAGTTTAAACATTCCGGCCTTGCTTCAATAGGCGAATTCATCCACACCGTTACGATACCCCGAAGCGAAAGCAACGCGGGCACAAACCAGCCCTGGCTTTCAATCAGCGCTTACGATGCAAGTGAGTATGCTGTAGGAATGTTCGATGTAACGCGAAAAATGCGCCTCCAAACGTATGAAGCCCGTTGGATTACACCGAACATGCCTAAGGTAGAACTGCGGTGAGCAACAACAACAGGGGTACACAGCGTTGAGGTCGATAGAAAACTAATGAGTTAGCGTTGGTAGCAGGCCAAACATTTATATAAGCAGTGCACGCTAATAGTCTCGGAGTTCGAAAAAATACGCATATAAATAGCGCTGGCACGTCATACGTACTATGTAGATGCAGTTTAAACAGTACCTAACATATACTTTAAACGTAACGTACGGAATTAATCACATACTTTCTGTAAGATGTCAATGAAAAAACAGACGCGTTAAGTGGACTGATGTCTTATTGAGAAAAAGTCAAGTGCAGTCAAACGGCAACCGCCGAGAATACATTTTTAAATAACAAACGGTTCAACAGTAATCCATGATACAACCCGACTCACAATTTGTGGCAGTAGCTAATCCTTGGCAATCGGAAATATCCATCACACAATTCCAAATTTAATATCTGTAAGATTAATTTAAAAAAAGTAAATAATAAATGCAAGACAGTCAACAGAAATGAACTTAAATTTTCAACTAGAAACCGGCTTACGTATATGAAATGAGTGCCGATGCGCTACAAAATAAAACAACACGCTAAGGCTGCTCAAATCCCGAAGTAAGCGCGCCATTAATTTCCATAAATGCGCCACATTTTTACATGAACTAATAAAACAAAAGCAGAGTATTTACAGCGGTTTCAGTGATTTACACACGGTTTCAAGACTGGGGATCCAAATCATCGAGATCCCGCCCGTGTTGTTATAGGTTTGCTGTCGAAGTTTGACAATCTCTAGCGAGGACACTCAGTAGCTGCAACGGACAAGGCACAACGATGAGTAACCGAAATGCAAGGAGAATTCGTACACTGCATGCAACATACTCAACCCACAGGATATCAGAACAATGTAAGCGATGACGAGCACGTGTATAGCGGCATGAATCACGAACACAATTGTGTACACAACTATCGGATCAAAACAAAAAAGCATGTTCATAACGTCAAGGATGTTCTCATCGAGCGTTCCTCTTCTGTTGGGGGTGTCGTCATCTGTGAAAGTAAGAGAGATAAAAATATACAGCGCTCATTTTAAAACGTTCGACACAGTTTCTGTTTCATTACAGTGTGTCTGTTTCGATATCCCGCAGTTTTCTGTTAACCTTAAACAGAGTTATTGAAATCAATGTGTAGCACCACCATTCCAGGTTGCAAAAATTACTAAGAACGGAGTAAGGTATCAATCTGAAAACGTCTCCAATAAGTGGGAGCTTAGTAACACTTCGAAAGGATCCCTAGAAGAGCAGCCAGCAACTTCTAGTGAAAGATCTTTGTAGTGATTGTTAACCTTGCAATAAAAGAACTGTCACCAAATGAAGGTCCCTGGTCGGCGCTTGTAGAGCTTCACATTGTGGACCCTTTGATCAGTGTCAGTTAATGAGGCGGACAATTGTTGCACGGGACTGCGCTAAAGAGAGTGTGTAAGGATTAAGTCACCGCGGAGTCTTCGAAACTCAAGTGGGTAAAGATCAAGAATTTCAAGACGAGACTCGTAGGAGAAATGTCGCAAGCCAGTGACCATTTTAGTGGCTACTCGCTGGACACGTTCATTGACGAATATTTATTGCTTCAAGCCGATAAACGTGACTTGATTAATAGTGGTCTCATATAGACCCTGTAAAGCGTTCGAAAGGCATGTGTGTCCATGCGGAGAAATGCACCTTCTATCATCCAGAGTTGCAAATACCTTTTAGCGGCCATTTGATGGGGATGAAAGAAAAATGAACTGAAGAACGGCCAAATCCTTAGGTCAGTTTTAAGGTCGGTTTTAGAGTTGCCTGTTGCACTCTGGCCGCTATGTATCACGATATATATCCCGGGGTCTGTTCCGAGCGACATGTGTGCACACTTCCAGTCGTTTAGAGGGAGGCTCCAGTCCTTCTGGTCAGCAACTTGACAGGATCGAAGTCAGTCTGCAATGTATCGGGATCACGAGCATTCCAATTTTATTAAATCGCCAGTATAAAGAAGAGTGCTGCTGTAAATAAGGTCAGGACTGTCGTTGGTATATATCGGAAATAACTGTGGGCCAAGCACAGATCCTAGAGGATCTCCGGCGGAAATCGGGGAGGGAGTGCTCTCCAAAAGTCCTGTTACCAAAATGAATGTAATTAAGTGAAGAACTTCTCATGGAATGCCATAAAATTCCAGTTTACGCGTAAGGGGACTGAGGGAGAAAAACCTAATTGCTTGACAAGGTCAAAGAAGATAGCGTCCAAGATTGGCCCATTGTCTTCGGCCTTTGTCAGACTATCCATAATGATAACCTATTTGCTATGCACGACCGGTCGGCAAGTAATCCATGCCGAGTAAAGGTGAAAAGGTTATTTGAGGAGAAATGCCTAGGGAAGGCACGTTATTACAAATGTTCTGTTATCTTGTATGGGATAATGAGGAGGCCGACCGACCGATAACTAACAGGGGAGCGTCGATCGCCCATCTTACGTATCGTTGTAACAGTGGTATCTTTCTATTCCTGCTGAGGAGGGCTAGTCCAAAGTCTGTTTGAACAGATTGTTGATGGGTACCGCCAAACCAGTGACCGCTTCTTTAGGGACCTGGGGATGGATCGCGTCTGGTCCCACTGCATGGTGAGGATTGAACTTGAACAAGGGTGCACCATTACACTGTTGTATTTAAGATCATATGTGTGAACCGGCTCACTGAGGCGTGTAACCAGAATGTTACGCCCACATATCCACCGCTGAGCGACCCTTACGCGCATGCACCCGCAGTGACTTCGAACAACTCACAGTTTGCCAACACCACTGCAGTCAATGTGACGTGCACATACACACACGCACGCAAATACAGCAACACACACAACCAACCTCATCTCGGACATTAGCCTACGACACGTGATTCAACCCAGTGTCCTCACCGGAGCTGACAAGACAACGAGACCGTCCACACATGTGAACACAACTCGTCTGGGTCTCTCGCGCGCCGGTGAACAAAACACAGCTACAGTGCTCCGTGGACTAAACAGTGTTTCCATCCTGTAGATCACTTACGTCGACATCTATAGGATTCCACCCAACGCTCCACTAACACACTCACGGATTACATCTCTGTATTTTGTCCGAACCCTTGCTGTAAGTGCACTTGTTATATTTGTTCGTTATTTACATTACACTTTTGTTGCATATCCTTCTGATATTATTTAGATGTTTGGTTTTACCGACACTATTTACAACGTATTGTAATTAGCAAGTCAGCATCCAAAACAGATCCTGGACATCGGGCGCGTTGCAGCCAGCCGTCAAGAGTGGGTATTTGACTTTATCCTTGGGATAGTCGAATACCATTTTGGTGGAAGCACATTGTGGACCACTGAAGTGAATCCCCTGAACACTTTGGCAACTACTTGTGGGTTAGACAAGGGAAACCGCGGAGGAAGCGCTGAGAGCTTAGTTTTTTCTTGCGACGTATGTATTTGAAAAACTTCATGTTCTAACGGCCACCAGTAGGCTTTTTGACTGTACCGGTTGGACGCGTTGACGGATCTCCCAGTTGCACTTGTTTCATACGAGCCGGAAGGCTTCTTTATTCTCTGGCTCGCCCGTTAGCTTCTGTTTACAGAATAGACAAGGAGGTACTTCATGACGGCGACGTATGTTCCGCGGAAGTTATGCACTGGAGGAGAACGTTCATAGTTTGTGAGGAACAAATGTTTCATCAGCTTCGTGAATGGCAGCTTTGAAAGAAAGATAGCTTCAGTTCACTGAATCAGACACAAGTTTGAGTGTACTTAGGAGTTCCTCTAGTGAGTCATGGTCTGCTTCCTGGAAATTTCGGGGTAAAGTCGTTGGTACAACACTTGGAACCAGTAACAGATAAAATCAAGTGCTGGTAACATGTGATCATTATGCCCCAGCGGTGGTTCGATACCATTTTATCTACCAGGTGTGCTTCATTCGTGACAGCCAGGTCAAGCAAGGAGGATGTCTGTCCCGGACGGTTGTCTTGTAGGCAGACCGACACGCTGCTTCCAAGCTTTCTCATGGATCAACATTGCCAAGAATTTCGGAAGGCTGCAGCCAGAGTCCTCATGAGGAGCAACCATATAGTTGAGTTTGGGTGCGTTGAAGACATCCATGATAAGAAGATGGGAGAAATTTTGTGTAAACAAGAAACGGCCTGGCTCGATAAAACTGTCCTCGTCGTCGGCTGCGCCAAGTGACGGCGATCGGTAAATAACACCGACAAGGAGCGTGTCACGAATACGAAGCTGAAGTTTACGCCATAGTTTTACATTTCTCTAGGGGATTTAGTTTTCGCATGAAAATCGGCATCGGAACATTCTAGCTTGGAGAGACAGAAGAGCCTCACATGTGTCGGCGGGACGAGTTCGTTCGGTGTAGTGAATTACCCTGAACATGCAGTTCGTTATCACTGATATCTGCGGAAGCTCAGGTCTCTGTCAAAGCAAGAATATGAGGGACAAGTGTCGTGGACCAATTGTCTGATTTCTGGTAGTTTGTTCAAAATTCTCGAGACAATTAGTATACACCCACCCGGGGGTTGCTTCGTCCTTTGGTTGGTAACAGTAAGAGACAGAGGAACAAGAGGGAGCGCTTGAGAAAGTAGTCCTGCTGGATAGACGGAATGTGTGAACGGTTAAAGTGTTTCACGCAACTTCTTGAAGAGTATTGGTGGTTCCATCATCATGACCAACCCTGTGGGGAGCTTCGTCCACCCTTTTGGCCCAAGATGGGCGGTTTTCGAACAATCTTTGCTTTCCGAGTTGCTGTAGCGTGGTTTGCAGTTTTCAGCTAGTGAAAATTTGGGTGTAACCTTCAAGCTGGAAGAAGACTTGGTGGTAAATGACTGCACTCCACTCAGAGGGATTGTGGTTGAAGCGAGCCAAGTATGAGTCTCTATGAATGCAGAGGGTGACCCAAAAAGATTCGTGGGTTTATGGTTTTTAGGAATGAGGGAAATTTTTGAACTAATGTGAGGCGAAAGCGTCGGAGGTGCGGAGGAAGAGTGGCAGTCTTTACCACCCTCGGGGGCTACTCTTTCAGATCCGCGCATCTCCACAGGTGGTTGGCCATCCAACAGAATCAAGGCATCTACCTTTGTTGTGGGTGCAGACGTGTAGGTTGACTCCTTTGGGAACGCTGTTTTTTGCTTGAGAGTGGGCATCAATTTTTTCACTTTGGTTCAGGAACTGGGATCAGCCTTGGTGTTTGACCTTGTTCTGGCAAGCTGGAGACGCTTGTTTCGCTCTTGCAATTAATGATGCAGTGAAACCCTTTTTAACTCATCATGGGTTACCTTCGTTTCCACCGTTTTATCCTGTATTTCCCGTGTTAATGTTCGGGGACAACGTCGCAAGAAGCCCGAGTAATTCCTCCGTAGGTTTAGCGGGAGTTATGCCAGCTAAAACCAAGTTCGTTAAACCTGGAAGAAAGGAGGCGCTTGACAATTATCTGACTCGCTTACCTGGAGATTATATGGTGAAAAACCGTTTGCACAAAATAAGCCTCACCTCCCAGAGTGTCTTACTGTTCAAATTTTCTGAACCTTCGCAGGTTGAGCATTAGCCAAGTAATTGACCCTACTAGAAACCGCTACACTCGGTAGTGCGTACGCTACACATCCATCCATGAAGCTCATCTCTGACTTCATGTTAAATAGAGCCTTCTGTGTTCCCACCTTAGCTATTCCTACCGTGGCGACGCGCAGTGCATTGACATTCCCAGATGCCTTGTAGCTATACCCAAACGCGTCCTGCTTTTGCTCACTGGGTGCGGCAAACAACGAACGGGTACGGGTCCGGAAAAGATAAATTTTTCGAAAAAGGGCAGCCTTGACAGATGAGTAACCTTCTCAGGAAAGTGAGCAGGGTCTACTTATCTTACCTGAGGCCCGTACACTGGGTGTTATACTAGTGTAGGCACGCCTGCACTATATAACTTTCTGAACAGTCCTGTGACAATCGAGTCGACCGAAAACACTTTACACCTCTGATCCACTAATACTGCTCAGTCCGGGCGTGTCACTGTGTGATAATACATAAACGAAAGCGGCAAATATCAAAGTTATCAAAGGCGGTAAATAATGGGAGCAACACGAAGCAAGGAAATGATGAAAACAAACAAATATCTAGCTAGTTGAGGATTAGCAAGACGAGTACGTTGAATGGTGACGAAAACTACGAAGTTTAACACCGAGGGCACGAAAAATCAATTATAGAAGGACGACAATGACAGCACAAAAATTTCATCTCAAATTCGTGTTGCCAGCTCACTGGATCTACAAGTGAAGCCAACATGGTTCAAGTTATTGACTATGGTGGTAGTTTCGTGGTCACCCAAAATTCGCTCAGGCATGCTCCCATGTCTGAGGGTTTTCACTCGCCTTAAACCCAACGCAGGTGTTGACAGATTTCAACTCTCATTTCCTTCCAATACGTGCGTTCTGCATCTGTTTTGTCCGATATCAGTGCATATTACTTGACGCCAGTTTCAATCAGTATGAACTTCGTCTTCGCTTTTCATGCGTTTTGCATGCAAATGAATGTTGCGTTGGTGATGCAACTACGGCAGTTTCAGGTTGTTCATTGCAAGAGGAACCACCAGTTCATGTTTCAATGACTGATTAGTACGCAACTGAGGATGGGATCCCGAGTTTCCGTGTCGGCACGATTCTTTTTCTGATATCACGTGGGAGCCACTTTCCCATTCATTTTGATAGCATGGACGCAAACGCATTGAAATAAAATGCTGACAGAAACGGTTCAACATTTAATCAAACAAAAAGTTATTGAAGGCAAACAATGTTGAGTAGTCGAGCCCACCAGTTTGAAGTGTACAGGGTGTGCACCCTTCTAACACTCGTCATCTGTTGTTTCAATAGCGATCGGAATACCCTATCAATGAACATCGAATTAGAGGAGTGGATTTTGGTCTCCAATCAAATTGTACAAATCTATCGGTGTTCGTAAACATGAGAGTTAATTCCATCCAGTCAAATCTGGTGCAATGACAGAAACCAAGAAAAACGAAAAGACAGAGAAAAGTGGACTCACGCCAATCCGACGGTAATAGTTATGTCGGTCATCAGGATAAATATCGTGATATGCGTCGAACTAGTCTGGTGACAGTTTCTTCGAGAATAATTACTGTTAGCGACTTCTGTTTTATTTATAGCTCATGTTCACCTATTTGCTCTTCTACTTGAACACGGGTGTAGCTGTCCATTAGTTCTGGGGTTTATCTGATTAATCCCTCGGATACTGACTATCATTTAAACCACGATACATTTTAACGGCAAATGTTCTCAGATGTTAACTTCTTTTGCCACTCATGGCACAAGAACTAACAAAGTCGACGCGAATCCTTTGTCGGTTCATACACTGCACACCCATTGTCACAGAAAATGGGCTAATCCGGTGTGGACACATAACACCGGGCATACTTCAAACCTTTATATTATCTCCATGCGTTTACGGCGTTCACTCGTAATAAATCTGAAAGTCTTCGGCGACCGAGCTCAAAACAGGGATCCAACAACTTATTCACTCATAAGATGCAGTGTGTTACGTAGTTGATGAACTATTTATTGAACACTGGTTTCGATAAGCGGATTGGATGCAACATCATAATAAATTTTTCAATACACTATTGCAATACATTACCATTTATTGACAATTATAATTGCCCATGTGTAGCCTTGTGCAATCGTTGACAACCATGTACATAATAATATATCAGACCTTGAATAAAAGTGTTCTGCGAAAAAGCGTTCAGTAAAACTGTGATATGACAGCTGGAAATAACGGAACTTTTTCAGTTAGAGGATGGAGACCGTTGGGTGGACAGCGTGTATTCAATGAGTTTATGAATTTTTGTAGCAGCAGTAGGAATTGGCATGTTATTCTCCAAAACAACAATAAGTTTTACGTTTACGTGTGTGCAAATATGCCGTTCATTAGCACAAAACTACCTCTTCAATCTCGCGCTTGCAACCCGTAATGGGATGACGATATACGCAAGACCGTACCACACTGTAGTTACTTTCTTATTGGTCGCTTGGATATACCTATGACATCTAGACCTGATACATGGTATACACTGCAAAAAAATGGTCCATGTTGTTTAATGTGATAGACAGTTTTACTCGCATTGCTAAATTCCCAATGCGATCACAACAGTTTCGAGTTCAAAGGTAGTGATGCAAACAAAATTGTGGTGTGATCCCTTCCACAATCTTTAGGGTTTACTTACAGGTGCATTGTTACTTTCTGCGACGTTAGAGACAAATGTAAATCACTACTAACAATGAAACCTAAAGTCCGTTCCAACAGCCACATTTGGTCGTCCATTCAGTATAACAGGACATTCGAACGCGAGTCCATTTGCCACAACTTCTTTGGGAAGCAAAATTATGATTCTGCTACGTCGCTGATTCATAGGAAGCAAAGAGACGTACTTGTTTGCCGTCACATTGTTAGGCCTCGTAGCTTGGAGACAGAAAGGATTCGAACAAACTGCCAGACAATAAGATCTGTGAGGGCGCGAACTGAAATATTGTGTTGCTGTAAACTTAAGCTGCACGCATTTGGTGAAATATAGATAACGAGTTACAGAAATTGTGAACTTGTTGACCCATGAACTGAGAAAACTTCGTCCTCGTAGTTTCCATTCCCTATTTTTCGCAGGAACCTGACACTCGTACCCACCACCTCACACAGCCCGTTTCGTTCCATTGAATTAACGTGTCATTAAATGTGATCGGCGCGCGTAGCCATTCATGTTCTGGCCTACTGGCGTGACTGCGCACCTTTGACCTTGATGGTCCTGTTTAGAAACAAGGGATTTTGCCGGATGAGACTATCGCCGCGAACGATTGAGGTTTGCTTTTCGCAGTTATTGATGCATTTCTTTAATAGTACCGTAAAAATTGTTGGGTCTAATCTTGTTTTCACTCTGGGAATCCGTTTTGGGCTGCGCGTTGCGCAATGATCAAACGCCGATGGTTACAAAATACTCAAACTAAAATACGTGTAACGTATGGGAGTAAAAAAACAGTAATCTGTATGCCAACTTTTTTGCAAAATCTATATGGACACTGATTGACGAAACGTTGTTTCTAGAAATGATTGGAAATGGCATTATAACATGGTTGTTTCCACCTTCGGTATATACGGAACGACGTAAAAAAGGGATTACGTTCCACCCTATTATCGAGAATATTCAAAAGTTAATCCTGTTCAATCTACTGCATTGTTTCTAACTAGATTGAGATCGCGTGACGTTCCTGTAAATAGCATACATAAACAGATTGACTCAAGCTCTCTGCCTATCACTGGGGAGTATACTTTTCCGTCACTCACTGCTTGATGTTTTAAGCGCCAGTTATCTGTCGCGATGAGGGAGAATAGTCCAATCAACACAACGATCAACGGAATCAAGTATAATAACTGGCATACAAACGGAACGCTCCAAATACAAGTTTCTCATCAGTTCCCGCATGTATCACGATGCTAGTTCCTAGGTTCGCCCGCCTAAGATTTCCCCAAATTTGTGTCAACGCGGGACGGAAGTCGTAAGGAGGAGACGGCAAATCTTTAAGCAAGCTTTATTTATTGATTCACTCACTGTTCACTATTGAACTTCAACGCAACAAATAAATGCGCTGGGGAATTGGACGTGAGAGAACCTGAAGCACAACCGCACGGCAGCCGCCAGAGAGGACGAATGTCAACGGAAACTCCAGTCGACCTTCAGAATTCAAACAAGCGTCAGACTGGTTGGGCGGCGTTCCCAACGGTGACAGCTAAAACATTGTTATTCTAGTGAATGTAGCCCATAGTGGTAGAGGTGGAACGAACTCATCATACACCTATGATTAAAACGAACACGAAACCAAAAGGTGATAGAAATCAAAAGAAATGGACTTGTGTTAGTTTGTGGTGTGCAGATTTGGACTTCCTTCACATTAAATAAAGCCACTTTCGATGAAGTTGATCTGTCCTGCCGCTCAGGCGATTTTGAGTCCGAGCGGAGGTAGTCAAGAGGACAGAGAAATTAAGAAACACGCCGAAATGAATAGTTATTCGCTTCATTTTCAACTCCCTGATAATCAGCTTATTCCCGGTTTTTGCATGTCCTCATGGTTATTTCCAGCTCGGGCTCAAAATCCTTCGAGGCTTTAGTACCGATCAGATCAATTGGAAATGCCTTCACTTTGTGCGGTGGTACTCTAATTCCGAACCGCCATGAGTCGGTTTCTTTTTACTTCTCTCGAAGTTTTGCTCCGCGTTGGCTCCTCAGCTGTCGATAGCTTTGAGTTTATCTCGCAGTTTGGTTTGCCGGTAATTTCTCCTAATATTGTCCATTATATACACTAATCTTCTGATGCCATCCCCCTATCATTAATACGTTCGAAAATCTCGGTATCTTGTAATGGTTCTGAATTTTGTTTTGGGTATTCCAATCCCTCGGGTTTGGTTCATACAGGTGAAATCATTTCTAGGATTTCGTAAGATTACGTCACAGGTCGTCCTCGATTCGTATGTGGACGCACGTCTGCCTCATGTACACTGCCTGTGGGAGAGTTCATAAGTTCGACCGGATGTCAGACGTGTCCTCATGCGATAAACTCTAGGCGGCCTTTCTGAGGCGAACTGCTGCCGTGTTAGATGGGGTCAACCTTCGGCAAGTACTCTCTGGCGCCGAACATATATTCCGCAGTCTAAAATTCCTGGTTGGCGGCACAAGAATAGGTGACCCTATCCACAGAATGCTGGGAGTCAATCACATCCCGCTCAATACCACGGTCAGTTCCTCAACGCAAGTCACAGACACTCCATTAGAAAAGTAGGCGGAGGCAACGGACAAGGTTCACGAGTGTTTCTCTGAACGTCCTATCAGCCATGTGCACGTCCCAGTCCTTCGCTCCGATACACTCCAAGACACGCTTGATAACCTTCAGCAACAAGTGTCCTAGCCAACGCTCTCTATGAAAAATTCAGCTGAACGCCTTACAAGATGGCTGTAACTCCTTGCATTCTAGACCCAGTTCTCGCCAGCGACCACCCACATCGGCAATTAAATCCTACAGTTTTCGTTACTATCGCTGTCATTTTAGCGGACGCATCCTCAGGTGCACGTAGGCGTGAATATCTGCCAGTCCGCCCCCTAAAAGCAATACAAATCAGGGGAACGATCTGACCAGCAACTGATGACAGCTGTCGCTGTGCGCTCCAACAGTCAACTTTTTACACTCATAAAATATCCGGTTTTGATTTTTGATCGATACCGGGACAGAGACTAGCTCTATAAACGAAGGCGAAGTTAAATGCGACATTAGATCCATGGGATACAGCCTACAGATGACCAACAGTTCAGAAGTCGTTAACTACCACCAGCATCTACTGTCGGTTGATCCCGAACTCAGTTGCAGTTTCCCTTGGACCTTCATCGCTGTTGATATCCTGAACCCAAATATCAGCGTCGATGTTCTCAAGAAGTATGGTCTGGATTTTGATCTCAGTCGCTGGAAACGTTTAGACTGTACCACTGCTTTGTGCTCTTCAATAAAAATCCATTACCACCAATTCGAAAAGATTTTGAAGGGATTAACCGGAGGCCAACCAGTATACGGAGCTGTTGAGGCAATTTCCGAAAATCCGCCAACGAATAGAAAATGTCACGGCGCCAAAACACGCCGTTGCTCACCATGTTGCCACTACGGAATCATCCAGAGTTACGTATCCACGTCGATCGGCCTCAACATGCTGAAAGTCGCCAAGGCGGAATTCACTGACGTGCTGCGCCTGGGTATAACTCCTCATTCGAACAACCCGTGGTCATCACCTTTGTACATAGTCCCAAGAGGACTGTACGATATTGTAAACAATTCAGGGACAGCCGCGCAATGAACAACGCGACCATGCCGGATCGATACCCCCGTCCCGCGCATTCACGACTTTGCCGTTGACCTTTCCGGAAGGGTGGCCTTCAAAACAGATTTCATCAGGGCATACTACCAAATTCATGGGGCTCTCGGCTACGCCGTTAAAATGGCAGTCACAACGCTCTTCAGGCTCTACGAGCTTGTTCATATGCTTTTTCACCTCAGAAACGCTGCTCAATGCTCAATAAATCAAGTTCTACTTGGACTGTAATTGGTCTTTCGTCTACGTCGACGACACACTGTTTGCCAGCCGCAATCCGTAGGAGCACATGTCCCATTTGCAATGTGTCTCCGGTGTTTAACTTATTAAAGCGTCACCATCAACGCACGCTAGTGCGTATTTGGTGCTTCTTCCATGAAATTTCTCAGTTACCGCATAGATATAGAAGGCATCAGGCAATTACCGGAGAAAACTGACGAGATTTTGGGTTGCACAGCAACTCAATCCATGAAACGCCTCCATCGACCCTCAGAAATTCTCAGTTATCATTGCCGCTTCCTGCCCGGTTGTTCTGGCACGATAACATCAATGACGGACCTGCTGCAGAATAAATTCAATGAGTTCGCCTTCATTCCAGAAGCTGACGAGGCTTTCACATCCGTCAGACAGGCTATGACGAACGCCACATCCCTCGGCTACCTCAGAACTGACGAACATGATCAGTTCGCTTTAAAGATCGACGAATCTCAGTCTGCGGTTGAAGCCACTCTGCAACAAATTATCGGCAAGCAAGTTTGACCATTGTCCTTTTTCTCCAGGAAACTACCTCCGTCCAAAAATGGCAGAGCGCGTTCGGTAAAAACCGCCAGTCAATTACCTCGTTGCCAAGCGCTATCGTTATATGTTGAAAGAACGGCGGCTCACCATCCGCATTGACTACATACAATTAACGCACGCTTTCAGTACTTTTATCCAATTGACAACATGTAATTAACTATTGCAGGTTAAACCTCCAGCAGTCCCTCTCAAACAAACGCAATATAATATTTCACTGAGAAAGAAATTTGAAAATCCTTTTTCGCGCCCGCCAAATAGCCTGTTCCGACTCGCTTTCGTAACCTTGAAAACTGAACTACCAATGTTAAGTGCGGCCAGATATGCTGCCCGTTGTTGTTTGGCGGCATTTTTTTCTCGCAATGTGTAGATTTATGTGCAATGACTTTACTAGGACCATTGGCTGCACCGCTTGTTCCTAGGTTGTGCGTCTTTTAACGAAGAACCATCCGTTAGAAACCCTTAATTCAAGAAAACAGATTTGTTCCCACGTGGTCTCTACAGTGTGCTCAAAGTTGTTTTTCCAAGAGTACACTGGCGTACCACGAAGCCAGAACGTCTGGCTGTGCCTGTTAGGCGAGACCAATTACCTGTTGTGACCTACACAATGACACGAAATGGTGGCTTTGCCAGATGAGCATGCTGGCAATCTCGTTCTCTTGAATCGCCTAACCATGCAGTTTGGATTTAGAGTGGGGAAAAAGTAATTCGTTTTTCTTTTGACTGTCGTACGAAATGCGCTTCCAACGATTCCGGAAGCGCCCTAAAATTGGAGTCGCTGATATGTGCATCCGATCGCGTGTCTTTCAGTTCAATGCTGTGGTTGATCTAAACACTATAATCAGCCCAGGTAAGGACAGGGCTAAATAGGCAAGCAGACGACACAGAGCTGAGGGAGAAAATGTAACATGCAAGCCGGCCGCTTCTACTCTGGTTGACCGTTGCACTTACGGACCAACTTCGGGGCGACGTGGAGATACCGGGGAACAGCGTTTTCCCGAAGCAGAAGTTTCAACAACAATCCTGTAAAAGGAAACACTGCAGACAAGCATGAGCCAAAGGTCCAGTAAAGCCATACACACGACTTACACAAACGGAAACCAAAACGGCATCAACAACACAACAGCACGGTTTAACCCAATTCAAATTCAACCTGTGCGCGCTTGTTGGTTCCGGCCGCGCGTTACAAATCAGGGCCTGCGACCTTCACGGAGATGTGTACTGTCGATTCACATGGTTTAAACAGCAGGTGTGCACGCAAACTAGATGGGGGTGGAAGATGCAAAAAGCAACGAAAATCGGGAAATATAGCGTGTTTTAAAAGTGTTACATAACTCCCGCCCATAACGTTGGTAAGCGACGCTCGAAAATAAAACGAAAGACCACGATGTGTAATCTGCTAAACGGACGGAAAGTTTACACGGTAGTCCGCAACATGTTCATGATGGACGGAGGTGAAAAAACTGCATATAGTTGACGGATGTAGAGGACTCCGAAACCGGCATTTGGAGGTTGTCAAATGTGTTTGATTAGTAGACTATGACACAGAATGAGCCAGTATTCAGAGTCAGAGGAGGGGAGAGGAGGAGGCGTGTCAGGGGATAAACTTAGTTCACTTTTAGGCGGTCGACGCTCACTTCCAACTTACTTTGCTGACGCGGCAGACGATGCCTAGCTTGTTCACGCAGATCCTTGAGTATGCTTGGCAAATGAAACAGTCGATGATTAGCTTAGCAGCGGAACGGATGCTAGGGTGGGAGACAGAACGAATGTAACTGGAAATATTTCGCAGGCAACCACAGGGGGTAAGGTTCGTTGGTCTACCGGTCGGGATATCACAGTGAATTTTGAAGTCACAGAACGGAAGAGGTGAAGGACCGAGCTTCGGGGACGGTTGCGAAAGTAACCCGTTAGGTTCCCCATCGTTCTATTGGGCAGCCGCAATAGCTTTTAAACCGATGCGGGATGCAGACTATTAGTCTGCATGCATATGGGATACTGCATCTGACACTTGGTCTACCTTGACAGCTGATGTAGCCGATGTTCGTCGTAAACTGGGACAGAAAATCCAAGTTACGAGTTTCTTTCCGAAAGAACCTGTCCGAAAAGGTACTGAAAGCGTGCGTTAATTGTATGTAGTCAATGCGGA
>LOND01000407.1:9232-26317 GCA_014220965.1 Paragonimus kellicotti
GAAGAGATTGATTAAGTTCTATCATCGGCAATATATACCGGTAGTGAGAGACTGACTGAGCCAAAATTGATTGAACCACCGTATGAAGAGAAGCTCGATCAAGGCTTTAGGAATTTTTAACTAATCAAAATCTAAAGAGTGTATCTGTTGCGTGGCGGTGTCCACTACGGAGAAGGTAATGCGGAAGAAGGACAATGAGTTGGGTACACCAGGAAAAGTTATCGAAAGCAAATAGATCAGCTACGAAGACGATCCGAAAATTTTATCAGTCAAACCCGTCTAAGTCACCATGTATTATCTCCTGGGGTTCATTCACTGGGACCTAGTCATGATTTCGCACATTTGCTGGATTATAGAATGTGGGCAAGTGGGTTGGCCGTGTATGTCGACAGTCGTATCCAGTCACACTGTCATGAAAACCATCCTTGAGAGATTTATACAGTGGTTGGTTGCTACCAACCGCTTGTTCACCTCGGTACGCTGCCACAGAGCTAAAATTTAAATAACTTTTAGATTCATGATGTTCATTGCACATACTGATTGGTTGGCTCCAATCAATCATGTTTAACTATCCTTTTGTTATTTGACTGACGACAGGTCAGTACAAAGATATGAACAAAGGTCGGTGTTTTAATGTCCTGCTTTACAGACTATCAGCAAACGTCGAGATCCACAACGATGTTAAAAATGAGGTATCCTTAAGAGATAAACTGCTTGGTGACTGGTTAGAACCACAACTTAATTTAGTATATTGTAAGTTGATAATTCTGACAGACCACAACTTGAACCTCCACCTACTAACTGTTTAGCATGTATGCCATTCGTTTCGATTAACAGTGCGTAGCATGACAAACTTGTTAATTGTACAACGATCTAGTTGTGAAAAACCTGGCTTTCAATCGTAGTTTAACTATGGACAGGAACTGCAAGCCTCTACTTGGCGTGTGCCTTTTCAGCTGCGTGACAAGGCCACGTTTAGAGTCTGAAAAATTCGCATTCGGTATCTGCTACTTTGGTGCACGGAACTAAAGTTTATTCAACCCGAGGCGAGAAACGCTTCATGCACACTAGAATTTGTTTCTACTGTTACAATCCGGCCTACTGTCACAAGCAAGCTATCGTGGTTTTATGCTTAATGCAGTTAAGACAGAAATATTCAAAAATTTTATTTATCAGCTCAGTAAACGGGCCAAACGACGCCGAAAACAGTTCAGTGTGAACTACGGCGAATAAGTTAATCAGTCTCTCACTACCGGTATATATTGCCGATGATAGAACTTAATCAAACTCTTCCTTGGACCAAAGCTAACTTTTACCGTTACATCTTACTTTGTACTCTTGAATAGTATAAAGCAAGTCAATCTATAGTTGATAATGCTGAGATTTAGAAAGTAATACTGAAACCATTTCTAAAATGAATGAGTAAATATGGGCGATAATCTAGTACTCATTAAATTTCGCCTTTTCAAGTACAGCGCGATCCGGTTAACATAGACAACAGTACAAACATACGTCTCCAAGTTAAGCATTTATATAAGGCGTTCGTTTAAAAACCATGTTGTGCCGAATTCTAGAGGTTCTTAACACTTCAAAATCAAAGGTCATGTCGACTGGACTTCAATTTATGAAGCGCAGTGTCAGCATACCTCTCCTGCCTAACTTGACATTGGACAATGCAATGATCTATTACTTTTGGCTACTTAAACGTAGTCAGTAGTAAGAAATCACGCAAAAATGACATCTACGCACTTGGATTGGTTGGCAGGATGTTAAAAACATCTATCGGATCCCGAAAAAGTGTCCATATATTTTTTAAGTGGGCAGTCTAGAGCTGGAGCATGTAGGCATAAGAGTGCAATCAAGTGCCACATAACCGACAAAAAACTCGCATGTCCGACTGGAAGTTTGCTGCGTAATCATCAAGAAGCTCAGGCGGTTCAGAAAATTTCAAATTTTCACCATAAGTGCGCCCACGGTGTCGGTAAGGACACTAACCTGCAGTCGACTTAGGAAAGTTGTGTTATAAAATCGAAGACAGTGACAACATATAATATCATATAAGGAAAGAAATGATTGCCATCGATTGGGCTGTAAATTCAGTCCTCATCTCCTTAGGTAGAGAGGACAGATGAACAAAGGTGAGTGAGTGTAACGTATCGACTATTTTCTTCAATGCATTAAATAATAGGGCACACAATGAAAATAAATGTGACCAGCTGTAAGCAACTAATCAACCTGATGAGAAAGAAAATATCCACTAAAAGGTGAATAAAGCGTGGTGTATCAGTATGGCACCATTGAAACATTACACAACACTCACACTGAATCAGTCAGACAGCAAAATGCTAGACCAACAGTAGAACCTTAGATATTATGCACGTGAACCCAGGCAAACCAACTTCATATCTTATCATCTGAGGTTTCTTAACTTTGTATGAGGAACAATGTTTGGTTGGGCAAGACCTCCGACTGGTCTCATTGATTTCAATGGTGCTGAATTACTAAACTCTGTAAGTGAAACCCAAGTTAGTGTGCATCAGAGATGATTTTGAATGGTCAGCTTTGCAAAGGTAGCACTGACTTTAGTAGATGGGCCAATTCAAGACTTACGGCATTGAAACTCCCCCCCCTATCTCAATCAATGGTAACGACTGTACATTCCTTTCTACCGTTTGTGATAGATATTGAAAAATGTTGCGGCGTAAAAAAGAACCGGAGGAGTTTGATTCCATTGTTACCATGAGTGAAGTTGCTCAGCCTCCGTTGGAAGATCTCATCGAACCAGATCAGCAGTCGATCAAGTCAGAGGCGTCTAAACGAGACAAGAAGCCTAAGAAGCGTTCTGGTAAAACCAATTTCTTACGGGGTAAGTCTATCATTTGAGTGCGGCAACAATGTGTTAATTTCAAACACGCTAGAATGATACATTCAACAAAGTCCTAATTTTGAACAGGCATTATTTTGCGAGACACATTATATATAACTCTGTTATTTGGTTGAGGCACACAGCTCACAAGTGGTGAAATTTTGAGTGACATCTTATTACGAGTTAGTTAGGCGACTAACGGTAGCTTCAAGTTTACTGACTTTTCAGTTTACAGGAGTAAGGAAAAGGTCAAATGCACACGCATTTCGGTATCTGTGTTCGTTGCTCACAGATATGAGAGAATAAAACTGTATAAAGGATCAAATTGTTATGCAACAGGCTATCGTCGAACATTGAGACACATCATGGCAGCTTACCGATACCGGTAATGAAAAAATGTACATGTAGATACAAAGATAGACAGACAGACAAAATTAGAGTACGCAGCCACACACAGATGTACACATTTGTTGATGAATTTGTGCGCGTTGGAAGGTGACCAAAAGGTCTATATCGTCGGTTAACCATTACGTACATGCTGAGTGAATAGGTATTGCAGCTGCTTAGACTGTGACAACAGGGTTACGCAGTACGATTCACAGCATGTAGACACTACCTGCGAAGCACCTCTGCCAATATAGTAGTCACCCCATTTGGTGTATGGGTTTCAAAAAGTGATCCCATGTTCTTTGTTCAAGATTAACGAGATGAGATCTGCTAGAGAGTGATCAGACATGCAAAGAATTTAGTTGGATGGGACAAAACCTGTAAACCATTTAGACTCGATCTAGGGTTGTCAGCCTTTCTGAACAAAAGTGTAGTCCGAACCCCTTGACATTCCTGGCAGCCCCTCTCCGGTTATTCTCAAAAAGAACAGTCTTTTTATAAATAAGGACAACCATCCCGTCAGAGTGTTTCCAGATAAGAGCATATAATTAAGGTATTTAGTGAGTACTAAGCCTGAGGGTTAGATCGTATGTGAATGTTTCCTGAAAGATCCAAACGTCACTTACGCCACCTGTGCCATAGCTCCACAATTTGCAAACAGACACTGTCACCGATGTCCATTGTTCTACATCCTAAGTTTTTGATTGTCTGAATGATGATCTACATAGTGTTGCTGGTAGATGTGTATGATTTTGCATGTCGCAGCACTGAATGATACGTGCTTACTATTGGACCACTTATTACGAGAAGTAAATCAGTCTGAAGTGTATCCACTTCGTTGGACCTCGCATAACTCACTATATTTTTGAGTAACACTGGTAGACGTGCACTATCTGTACTATATGACCCGACAACACAACGTGATGGCCAGTGTGAATGCTCTATAGTACACAACCTCGGACAATATCCTCATTGCTTGAGTCTTTTGGATGAGGATTAGCTTAACGAGGTCTGGACCGGTAGCTTTCGCCCAACGAATCAACGCTTCAGTCATTTAACAGTCAGCCCTGTGAGTATTGACTTTGCTGGTAAAATCGAGTTGATCCTTAATAAGCACGTCATAACTCAGAAATTTAGACTGTATTCGGTAATGAGTCAAATTTGCAATAACCTCTTGTTCCGTGAAGTCTCTCGAAACTCGTTTTCGCTGTTTTCAGTAGAGACGGTAGAACCAAACCCGATCATGGGCTGTTGATTTAAGGATATTATTCACTAAGTACTCATTTCAAAACCAATTAGAATCATTGTGGCAGTATCGAGGACTGGTTGACAACCTGAGGTGGAATTAGTCCATTCAAGCCGACAGGCCGTTAGCACTTCCCACAGTGATGGACTAATGAAGTGGGTTGGAAATTTATAAGTCCTACCTTGCAACTGTACTTCTTTCATAACTTCTTATTACAACTGATTCCAGAGCTATCTTAACTCAGTCAGACATTAAAATGACATGTCCGCACGCTAACATGCGTTGATCAAACATACGCTACTATGGAGCGGCAATTCAATTCTACAGTGTTTTTTTAATCCAAAGTAACTCGCAAAATTTGCTTGTGTTCACAGTTCAGTTTATCAGATATTTTTCAGTGAAGACACAGTGGCTGTTCTGTTAAGTCTGGTAGACTTCAAAGGAATGGTGGCCGGACGGATAATAGTTTCTGTTCGTAACGCAAAGAGTTGCCAGTTCGATCCACAATTCAGACTATCTCTACCTGATGAGGCCAAACAAAGACGAAACCGGTTGTAGAGTGTAGGGTTGAGGGTGGGCATTACGAATGGTCTACTGAACAGATACTAAAGACAGGATTACTAAAAGCCACATCCCGTAGCTCCTGATGCTAGTCAATGAAGTTGCTCCTATAGTGTAACCAGTAAGCACTGCACGAACGACAGTCGCATTTAAGCGTGGGGACAAAGTTAATGCATGGACCAGAAGCGACATTCACACTATGATTGTACCCTCTCAACTTTCGGAAAAACAGTTGAAACGTTGAGGCTATCAGGACTTAGTAGCGGGACAGATTAGCACAACACCTAGGACCACCGAATGGCAACTGAGAGACGTAAGATATCAGTGTGATTAAGTTGCCTGTTGAGCTTTGTCGATGTCTAACTGTCTGATCAGTGCACATTTGGACTCGGGGGAGTAAAAACCCAGATACAAAAGTGCACTGTCTATCCATTTTTGACGTTCAGTATGATGCACGTATACTAAATAGTTGATCAATGTCTCAGATCACTACAAGTGATGCATTGTCAACTGGACACAACAGTTAAGTTGAAAGGTTGTGTCTCCTTCAACCACGTCATCACAACAAAAAGAAGGCATGTCGTGGCATATCAAAGTTTAATTTATTCTCAATAGTCGCAGATCTAGAACGTGCAAAACAAATGTTTAAAACAAACGTGCATTCAAACTGGGGCAGATTTTAATCAATCACAAACACGATGCACACCTTTTGTGAGCCGCGTGAATTGGTCTAGTGATCTTGCTTACCATAATATGATTCTCTTTGTAATTTTCCGGGGTAGCCATTTGCTACTGAGGTTTGTCCGGTATGCCTTGCTTTGTCTGCGGTTTATCGGGGTTGCAATTAGGCTTGGTTCTACAGAATTGGATTCTGACCAAACGGCGTTTGTGTGAAACCGCTGAAAAACTAGAAATCTGAAGACAACGACCACCCTACGTTGTTTTGTGATGTACTTTATGATGCCCCGTGACACCGGCAGTGGTAATGATTAAATAATAATTGGGATGATTGTATGCGTGTTTAGTCTTTTTGTCGCATGTATTTACAATGCATATTCCACATTTGTAACCGATAGAATCAAACGAAATAACAACATCTAGGAACAGAGCCAGTCGAGTTGCACAACAGAAGTTGGAATTCCTTAAAACGGTTTGGCGTAGATAAAAGTGCGCTATGTGGAAGTAATACATTTCGGCAAACAGCTGTCCCTCACTATGATGTCATCTACATTAATCTTTGCTCATTATTTACGTTCTGGACTACACTGGTAACCTTTCAGCACTGTGGGCAACAAAAGAAACGGAGGACATATCCGACCGAAGAGTCTTTGCCAAAACCTCACTCCGTGAACTGGTCATCTATTCGGTTTTCGTAGTACTTATTCTCCTCGGTAAGTTGTCTGTTGTTACGACCATTATCCTATTGAGATTCTAGTGTTTGAACGCCGGTCAACAAACCGTAGAATCCCCATAAGACTATATGTTTAATTGTAAAAATTTGTAGAAGTCTACAATGGTTATAACTACTACTTGTTAGTAAGAATTTTCACGTTGTCTTCTGAATAGTACTCACAGTTTACCATGCATACTGTATGGTGGTATATGGTTTTTAACTGACTCGCTTCGAAGTGAAGTGTTCGATTTACATTAGCGGGTTTATTGTTGTGGTTATTCATTTATCCACTTATTACGATGAGCCGTGGCGAGACAAACCGAGACAGTGTAACATTTGATTGTCTAGATGTATTCCTTCATCCCTCACTATGTTTCAACAAAACTTTCACAGGTCGCGGTGTATTAGATGTAGGCTTACGATATCTAAAGGGGTATGCAGTGTTCTTCTGTATATTCATAGCCGTCCACATGAAACGGGTCGTACATTGACAGTTTGGGCAAGAATGGACAAGAATTGCGCAGATGTTGTAATAGAATTACAACATCTTGCAAAAGATTACACTACAAACCTCCTAACCAAATTAGCTT
The DNA here is from genome assembly GCA_014220965.1 of Paragonimus kellicotti. NCBI lineage: Eukaryota > Metazoa > Platyhelminthes > Trematoda > Plagiorchiida > Troglotrematidae > Paragonimus > Paragonimus kellicotti. The sequence goes on from LOND01000407.1 coordinate 16,276, forward strand.
AACAGATGCCAATGAAAGCATACTGTGACAAGGGTGGTGACTAAGACTGAGTATGTACTTCATCGTGAAAGCCGTCACACTTCGATTAGGACTATTGCTATTGTTAGCCACCCCATTGTGTTGAATCTCCAGTCTAATATTTTTATTTCCAGTCCCTACCGAGTTGTCGCACTACAAACTGGCTAAGTTGGGCAATCAAAATGACATAGAACAAGCTGAAGCCATTCATATATTTATGTATACATTTCGGTGTGTGCAAAAGTGTCATCGAAAAACCTTACGGTAGAAAAGGTGTGGCCTCTTGGCCACAGGACTATCGTTCAGAAGTAAGCGAGGTTAGTTAAGAAGTATGTGCAGTACCCGTAGACAGTTCTGGCTAAATGTTTTTCATGGAAATAAATGATCGTGTTTGTGGCGGGAACGATACTGCCTGCAGCAAAATGGTACATTCTGCGGAGGGGGGGGGGTCAGCCAAAGCAAACAGAAACCACATCTATCAGTGAAAATGATACACCTACTGAAGATGTTTCACACCACCCCCGAACTCTGTGTTTAGAACGTCGTTACACCTGCGATCATTTATGAGTGATGTTCAACTTACGACAACCAAATCCTCTGCTGCCTACCAGTTCGAACTACTCAACAATATTTCAGTAATAAAAAATATTTCAAGTATTTACTGAGAAAAATTATGCATTTTTACTCCACTCCCTCCAAGTCACTCTCCTGATGGTCAACAATGCAACCTACTTTTACTACACAAGTGTGTTTGAATTGGTCGTGGGCACCTACACCGATCCAGATGGAACCGAAATTGACCTGTACAATAATATCAAAGACATGAAGGACGTTTGGAAGGTAACGACGATTTGGTATTGGCGAGATCGTCTTATTATGTAATGAACTATAAAACATTTCAACCAGTGTGATTACCAGGATTAATAGATCACTGTGTACGACTGTAAATACTACTCAGTTTCCATGCTTCGCTTGAGATTCATGGTAAGTTTACGGAATTGTACTCAGACAACTTGAAATATTTAACAACATTTTTGTTCCTAAGAAGAGATTCATTACGACTGGTAGTAAATTGTTTTCTTGTTTTGAGTTATAGATGTTTCTGAGTAATCACTGAAGGTTTAAGGTTATGGAATTTTTTAATCATTTTTGCTGAAACTATGACACTTCGATAAATAAATCAGACTAATAAATATACATTATACAAATCCATACAATTATTCCTTTTTCAAGTTTTGTTGATCACGATGCTTTTGGAAGGAAGAGTAGATGTATATCGGTTTGATTTATAGCACAAACATCTCCATCGAGTGAATCAACGACAATAATGATTGTCATTCGACAGTTAGTTCGTAACATTCACTGCGGCAGTTGAGATACCCACATACATCACCTGTAAAATGAGACCACAATTCAGGGGAAAACCGTTTACAACAGGTAATCGAATAGATGGAACAGGAGTCCACAGAACCATAACAGGTTTAATTCTCAAACTTACTATACTCATCTGGAGAACATAAGTAGGAACCCAGCAGACGGGAGAAGGTAGATGGGAAAGTGACCCACGACAGCTAACACAGATATTATCGTGAAACGTTTAATCAGCCTTCTATTAATTGGTTATCTGACAGTATACCCACATTTCTGTGCACCAGTCTGATTATCAAAATGTACCACAAAATTACTAGTGTATGCTGATATCAGGAACTCCCATCGCAAAATCTGAAGGTTTTGTCTGAGTATATATGGTAATCAAACAATGATAATCTCAGTTCCTAACGAGGTGTTGAGAATGAATTTTAGGCTGAGCCAGCGAAGGAAGCAAATATACAGGCTAGTTCATCATGAAAGTTTACCGGAATGGCAATGTCGTGTGTTAACTTGTTTTGGGCGATTTAGCATAATCCACTGTAGGTCAAAATTATAAAGTAAGTTTAAACAAACCCAACATCCTGTGTAATTCGATTGTCTAAATCTATCCACGCAAGTTATTCGGTACCTCCTGAATATGACCTAGAGGAGAGGAAACCTCTGTTGGATATCGTTTAAGTGGACTTCCTGAACGTTTGATGTCCGCTTGGCGACCATGGACACCACAGTGTATGAACTTCCGTTGCATAAAGAAGTGGTACACTGGCCTACAGGGTAGCAAGTGCAAAGTTCGTTAAAAACTGGGAACTGGATGAACATTGCTACAATAATTTCCTGCTATCAGTAGTTTCAATTAACCATTCTCTTAAAAATGCCGATTGTAAAGGCATTCAAGAAGTTCAACTACTATCCGGACAACGTTTCTCTCTTTCGTCGTGACCAAGTCAGCTCATTTTGCTCAGTGTGCTATAGAAGAAGATAAATACCGTACATTACGGTCCACCATATTAGACGTCATTCGTTTCGAAAATACTACAAATACCAGACAGTAAAGTTTATTGAACCAGATTCGCTGAATGTCTTCTTCGAAGAGAAAAGTTTTGAACTGGAGGAGTGTAAAGCATAGTTCCTTTATTATTTCATGTAATTTAACGCAAGCGATAAAGCTTTCCTTGTTCCTCGATAAATTTTATTCAGTATCGTGTAAAACGTCAAATTAACAATGAGTTCTTTAGAACGACTTTTTCAGTATGGATAATCTTTAAGAAGTTTTGAGGATGTTCACAAGGCATTTTGAAGCTACAATCCCCACCACTTGTTTGTCAGCAGTTTACATATTCACTTGATGGTGAATGTTTGCGACAATGTCGGCATATTCACTAAACTTCATTTTCGGCATCGAATAGGCCGTGAATATCATCAAATGAAAAATGATTTATGGAAAGAGTTACTGTTACAGGGCGTCAGCCCTGTTGTTATTCCGTGCCCCAACTGTGATCTGTATTGGTTTCCAGTGGCCAAAATTCACCTAAAGCACACCAATCGCTTTGTTGATGCTTTAACTCATCAACTGTGTGCACCTGATAAAAGCCGACCTTACGTCCTACTATGGTAACGGCGAACCTACACGTTTGTAGTTGATAACTCAGTTACAAGTTACTTCTCTGATTTACCTCAGACTCAGTGAAGTCAAAATTTCAAGGCCATATTTGTCTACTACCCATCAAGCTCTGTCAAACAAACCGTGTAACAAAGATGGTGTTTCATTTGCGATCATTTTCGGAATTGCTGATCAAGTCAACTGAGGTTAACTAAGAAGCACTCATTGATTCGTTCTGCAAGATCTCTTTTTGGTTCATCTGATAAAACGAATATTTCCTCCAGTGGATCTTACCGAGTTCTCTAGTAGACTTCCTCAAAAAACTAATGCCTAGATAGACAACTTTGGCAAGTTTGCTACTGTCACAATAAAGTCACTGGCAATGTAGTGGATGGTCTAGAAGATCAGAAGAAAAGGTTGGTTTCTAGTTTTCCTCTGTTACGCAAACGTTTGTAGCGTCGAAATAAAAGAAACTCGTTTCAGATCAAAATTAAGTGGCTTAAAGCTAAAGTGATTATGGAGATGCAGTAGCAACTACCGATACCGAATAACCATAAAGTAATCGACCACACGTTAGACAGAAATTATTCAGTTGTTAATTATTTCTGGTCCTCTGAAAGCTCCCAACACGCAATTTTAAAACTAGAATAAAGTATGGTAAGTGGCCGTTCGCAGTTGACTTTGTGAGCTTAGGAAGCGCTTGTCTGTCGTTCTTTTGTTATGCCTTGTCTGTAAACACAATTTGAAGTTTACAGGAAACCGTCAATCTTCTATTTTAACTTGTCATTTTCAGTTTTGGTTGTCCAATAGTCTCGCACTTAATACTGATGAAAATGCATTATTCAAAGCCAGTTCGTCAAAATTTGTCGCCCAATTACCTTTTTTGATTAGTTCATATGGTGCTTATTGTTTGAAAACACTTCACTGTCATCTTCAACTATTGCTTGTTCTTTCTGTTTCCAGTATATAAAATTGCAGGTATTCGACGCACTGTATTGGGATACCTGGTACAATCAACGCAATGTCTCATTCAACGAAAGAGAGTTGATCGGTTTGGACAACAAATTACTCGGAGTACCCAGGTTGCGCCAAATAAGAGTCGACCCGTCAAGCTGTAACGTGCCCGAACAAATGACTGGTGTTGTCAGTACATGCTACCCGGCCTATTCGTCCAGCGTGGAAAGCACGATATCTTTTACGCCCAAAGGTGGACTGACGCCTCTGTACACAATGAATGCGTGAGTGCATGTACACATTTCTTGCAAAAAATCCGTATAACTCAACCAGAGGCTATTGACAGACTTACCTTTTTCCTTACAGATAGTTACTTCGACTACATTGTTTTGTTCTCAGCTATGTTAGTCTAAACAGCTATTGTTTGATATTAAGTCAAGCTGCTTTGAGTCACAATAGAATGATTCATTACACGGCTGATCAACGACTCAGAGCGCGTGCACATCTGCTACCCCAATGTCACTCATAATCAACCACGGCAACAATGCAATAAAGAGAAAATTGCGCAATTACGTAACATTGTGCATTTATTTCGGTTGCAGACATCCTATATTACATGGGAACCGATTGATGTAAATTAGATTGAGAAGGTAAGACGAATAAAAAATTGAACGTGAGTAGTTACAATCTGGTCAATTTCAAGTTGAACATCATCCACATCTGGTCATAGCTGTCGCATTCAGCCAGCCATTTTCTGTAAGAGCTAACCTCAGGTTTCTTCCACCAGAGCTCGTTATTAGTGCATATCATTGATACAGCAGGAATTTAAACTTCTGCTACGCTTTCATGAGGTAACTATGTCGACTAATGTGAAATTGGCCTCATACTGAACACGACCAAACTACCGCATCTGAACCCCCAATCACTTTCGTTTGCAATAAAGGTAGACACTATCGATGAACCCCAACAAGAACTGTACTCAGAAGTAAAGCTTCTTTTCAAAAGAAGTTACCTTGAAAATTTGGCTGAATATGGAAGCTGCTACCAAATATAAGTGACGTTCAACTTGAAAATACAAGCCATATACTTTAAATCGATCAGAACCAGTGCAGCTCAGAACGGTTCAGTGGGCAGTTGCGGACTCACGTCATGTCAACTATAAACCAAAAATAGCTTCCAACAGTGAACTCAAGACGTCAGACAGTCAAAACTTTGAAGCTTCCACGGAACACAACACGGTATCAGTTATCAAACTGAGTTGCCACAAATGTTGCATTTAAATGAGAAGTTCACAAGAAGTATAAACACTGAAGGCGGTCAGTGATGATGAACCTTACTGTTAGTCAAATAATGTTCTAAACTACTTTATGTACGGCAACGTATTAAACTCTAGGTAACTGTGTTTTACGTTGAAATATGTCATCGTAACAGTGGATAGTTTACTTTCCCAGTGTATTCGAAGGTTCATGAAGTTCTCCGGTGGGACCACTGTTAAAGTGGCTAATGCGGGATGTTGTCTCAAGCATAATTCATGTTCCTCTGCCCACTACAATGTAGGATTATACTTGACCACATTCGTTTCTAGATAAGCCTGTCCCAGTGACTGACTCTAATCATAAGCAACCTGTTCTGAATCATCTACAGTTCTACTCATACATCCAATGAATTCGTCTAAGTCGAAATAAATGAGAATGTAAAGTATGGATGTGGGGTCTTCGTAGTCCAGCCAGACAACGACGATTATCCAGATGGTAGGTTAGTGTGAATATGAAACCCTTACTTCTCGAGGACAAACAGTAGATTCTCTCCAACAGTAAGTTGTAAATCGGGAACCCAAGCATATATTGGGGATGTGAAACAAGTGTTTCAGTATATGTGTAACTAACGGTGATAATGAATATGAACTAAACCAACTTTCGACTAAGAAATCCAAAAAGCATTTATGATTCAACACACTAACACGACCGAGGAAAATAAAGCAATGTTACCATAGCACAGATTTGTGAAAACTTAGCGCGCGCTTCACAAAACAAACAAAGGTTGTTGGTTAATACGATTGAATAACAAGAATTCTGGTTAGTTTATCTACGCATAACGCTTTCGCCATCTCTCCGGTAAAAGTTCACAGTTGCACCCGTCAGAACGGCCTGAAGCACCTATCGTCCTTTCGTAGGTCCTGAGGTCCACTGAACTTTCAGAAGCCAATCCGAATCGTTTCCATCCCGGAGAATGATTTCAGGGTTACGTCTAAGATCACTGTTACGGAATGAAAGACACACTTGAATAACATCCCGATATCACAGCTCTTGCTTACTAGAGTTTCGCCCACTTGTTTGCAGCCGCTCGCCAACGACTATCTCGGAGTCCTGTCCTAGACATTTTACTTAAGTGCCATAACCAACGGAGTTCAGTGGATATCATGATGAGTTGACTTCCGCCTTGGTGCCTTGGAGTTTGAGACAGTAGACAACCAACGGATGTCCAAGGTATGCCTTTATCAGAGTAAATGGCAACGGCTCAGTTAGTGCGCGTTTCGTTGATATAATCTAGAGCGTGGATAGCACGATAGCTCTACGGCTTTTCCGGAGATATCCGAATACATCGATAGCCTTGTTCACATGAGTTTGCAGGTCGCAAGTCAGAGAACAACATATGAAACATCTACCTTTCGGAATAAGAGACGTAGACAGCTGGCATCATCTTTATTTAAACTGCACATCCGAAGTGATAGTTACTTGTTTTAGCGCTCACATTACTTCAAGTACTGTATCTTTTCCGTGCTTAACGTCTGCTGTGGTACAGTGGTATGAAGATTTCTGATACTTCAGCAATTCGGTGTATTGATCTGGCCGTCTTAAACATGTCCATTTCATAACACTTCGCCACCATGATATAGGCCAAAAGCCGCGTTCCTCAGATGTGCTTCAGTGAACCAATAACTGATTGACTCCATGTCGAAACGTCGAGACTGAGTGCAAGAAGCCTCAACGATGAGGTATCCGGTGAAAGTCAGGCACTATATATTTTAAGATTAAGAAGAAACAATGTGACCAAGATGGCTGTCTACGACAAATTGTTGTGAGCAACGTCAGTATCGGTTACATATCACGTATCGGGACGAGGATGGGCAGTGTATGCACACCAGTCCTTGGTGATTAGTAAGCTCCTCATCGCTGATTCTAAGTCAGCTGTGGACCATGGCAAATCTGACGCTTCAAGCTGACGTGCATAAACGACACCTGCTTTTGTGATTGGGTATACCTGCAGACTGCACTATATCAAACACATTTAACCGCAACATTTCTATTTGGATTCCCTTCTAATTAATTCACCGTTAGAACTAATGTGATGTGGAAACTGATAAGTCTGGTTTACGATATGCTTGTGCGAATCTGTTATCAATACAACATAACCGCTTTCGACTCAGAAACTGTAAGTGTTCTTCAACATTCTTCCGACGCTTTCTTCGGTATAATTCCATAAGTAACTACCTAGTCATTGTTGCGGATGAAAAAGGTTTGAACGGCCTCATATCGCGTGTGAGACTGGCTCGGTCGATGGAATTCTTGAAGTGCGGGTTCAAGCGTTCAATGATAATTGTTGCTAAGTGGATCCACAGTTACCGTTATGATTGACAAACACAATGGGTCCACTTAAATGAACAGGGGCTGATAAGCCTACCACAGCAGTCACCTTGAACAGCGATATAGAGTGTTCCCGTAGTCCACAGTTTCTAAGATACGTGACATCTTGAAGGTATCTAGGAAAGTGGCAGTGCACCCCCGAACTAAATTTGTTCAACGTCCATTTTAGCTGCGAATGATTAATCCACCAATCTTAGACACATTGTTGTGTCTCATTTCTGAAGTCCCAGCCTTTGGCGTTATACTTTTCAGTTGTACGAAAAAAAATGCTCGCTGAACTTCTGGTTCTTCCAAATCCAAGTGTTTCTCTTCAGCCAATTATTTATCAAGCCCACCAGTAAAACATTTAGTATTCAAGCTCGCGATTCAGAGATATGAATCATACATACATACCCATCAGTGCCTGATGTGATTCCCAAGCTCAGATGAGATCCTAATTCATTTAGGTGATCCGGAGAAAGTTACCAGACTGCAACACTAATCTAGAAGAGCTTTCCGTTGGTGAGACCTTTGATTTATGCAGGATTAACTCATAATCAATCATTACATCTATTAACGCATTATGAACAACGGTCCAGATACAGTAGGGGTAAACAGCGAACAATGGATATCTCGGAACACTTTCCGTCACACCAGAGGGGTCATTGTCTTAATATATACGTTCATCAACCCTTCAAACTTGTTAGCAATACGGATCATATGGAGAAATGTTTGACCATGCGCGATTGACCAAATGCCTGTGCATATTCCTTACAGTGAGATTATTTCCCTTGATGTGAACTTAGAACACAATTCGCGGAGGCCCAATTAACCCTGGATTCATTCAAGTTCAGTGACAGACGTAATATATATCTATATATACCTTCCAAAATGTCACTCAGAATAGTGACATGTAATACTTTGAGCGAAGTTAAAACAACTAACTCCTGCCACAGAGATTTGTGTCTAATAACTGAATATTACACTGATATTCAGGAAAATACAAAATGTCCCCCCATAACATCAGAATTTCTCGCTTCGTTTCTTCTAGTTGGAAGCATCAGACGGCTGCAGAAGTTGGATCTACCTCTGTGGACGCGCAAATAGGCCTGTACGAAGGATCTGGGTTCGTGCAAGACCTGAGCCGGTCACGTAATCACTCATTGGCGATTGTTGAAGAATTGATTCAAGGTCGCTGGCTAGATGAGGCGTCGCGTGTTCTGTTCCTCGACTTCACTATCTACAATGCCAACATTAACATGTTTGTGATTGTAAAGTAAGAAATTGAATCTACACATATACCATTTGAGTGAAATTATGTCAAGGAGCCATTAGCCTATAAAAACTGATTCAGACATTGGCAACTCAATTTCAGCTTACGACGAATCAGTTGATGCTCAAGTGACGTGTTTAGTGATCAGATGTCCGCTGAGCTTACAGGTTAGCGTTGAAAGCGTGTCACGTTTCGAAGTGAATGGCAAAAGACAGTACTTGTGACACCAAGCAATCCCAATCTTACTAAGATGACATGTGTAGATATGAAAACAGGTAGTAGAGGCAAAATGATGAAATTTACTTAGTTCCAAAAGCTCAACTTTCTATTGATTGAACAGGCTTTGCCTATCATTCGTTTGTTCTAACGCTAAACTTAAACAACCTGTTTTATTCAGATGTTGTTAACAAATCCGACGCTATCCCTAAGCGCCGTTTTGAACAGTCACTTTGCTGATACACCAGTTTGTTCCAGTGGCCCAGAATGATTAGCTGTGGCCTTCCGCGAATGATTGACTAACTTCAACTCGGTGAGTTTGTCAAAACCAATCCCTTTACCAGTTAATGTCCAATAGTTCGCAGAGCCTCATATTTATATCACAAATGAGGTAACAAGTTTCAATGGATAACCAAGTGAGCGCAAGTCCCCACGTACTGATAAGGATGTCTCATCTGGTGATGAAATGTTTGCAGTCCAAATGTTATGTTCGGCGATCAGCTGAGCAAAAAGCCCTCATCCTGAATTAATACATCCGCATTTATTCTGAACAATCACAAATTGAAGAGCTTTCAGAATGTAGATCACGTGTTAACTAAATTTTTCAACTAAATTGAGTAGGAGCAAGAATACGTGAACACTGTCTGGCTGTAAAAACGTACGAACATAAACCATCCGAAAAAATGTTCAAATTGCCCGACTGCCCCCAGTTAAAACAAAACAATCGTCATGTTAGCTTCAGTCAGTGACTCCGCAAGAAAACCCTTACACTGAAGCCGATATAATCAGTTTATGGGAACTTCTGTTAACCATTTTGGATTACTGATGAATAGTCAGCCAGTTGATAACTGTAACTACAAACGCTGGCTTCAGTCTATCGATAGAGATAACCTCGCGTTTACCCTTGCGCTCCAACACGAAAGTCTTATCATAGCGCGTGATTACGCGGAATGGACCTGTATACGGCGGGTGTAAAGTTCGTAGCTT